>AXCO02004361.1:0-20893 GCA_000473525.2 Anopheles melas | reverse complement strand
GATGCAAGCAAACTGAAGCCGGCGTGGCAACGGTCGGTGGTGTTTTTGCAGACGTGCGAAGGATTCATGTGTGTGTGTGTGTGTGTGTGTGTGCTTGGGTATGGCAGGGGCCACAGGGGCTTCGAAAAATATGGGTTGACTTTGTTGTCGTTATTTAGAACGCGCCCTCCCGGCTCTCGGTGCAAATCAATGCACCGAAATTGATAGAGAACATTCAGACCAGCTAAAGGTAGCGAAACGAAACAGTGTTGTGAGCGAGGGCTCAGAGGGGGTGAGGAATATGCACCACTTCCCATTGGCAGCAATTCAGCGCTGCAAGGGGAATCCGGTGTGCCAGTGTTTCCTTTTCATTAGGATCATCCGGAAAGGGAAAGATCGTCGGAGGACTTGCCAGCGTACGGCTTTCGGGATTGTTCTAGGCCGAGGGACCCTCGCTCGCACTCACCGGGCAACCGTATGGTCCTGCTCTAATCCACTGCGATCGTTTGAGCCTGGTTCTGCGGGGACCGTGCAGGGGAGGAGGTGTGCGGGTTTGTTTTTGCAAGCAAGCTGCCAATGTGCTTGTGTGTAAGTACCGGCCACCGGTATTTAGCGGTTAGCGGCAAAGGCGAATGCCTGCTGAGCTCCGGTGTCAAACGGCAGCGCGCAAAGCGGACACAAACTGAAACACAAAGAGGAAAGAAAAGCGTAAAGTCTGTAAGCTGAGTTTGTGCTGTGCGCTCGATGCTGGACAGCGATATGCTAATACCATACCGATAGAGCCTCTCGAAGGCAGCGGCTCCAGGTAAGCGTACGGCCAGCTTTCGGCGAAAAACACTTGGCAATAGGGGTCTAGAGCTTACTGCAAAGGTAACGGGAAGGGGTTTTTGTGTATCCTGTTCACCCGAAAACTACTTGAAGGATGAGTAATTATCATCATTTACCCGGGATTTTGATGCTGCATTGTTGCGCTGCCGGGAAAGTGCCTGTGGACGAGGGGGCCCGGTCGTGCCTTGCGGGATGGGTTTAAATATTAAAAATAATATTTATGATAAATATTAAATTATACCGGCACTTGAGCGGGACGCTACCGGCTGCACGAGACGAGCTGCTTCCCCCTGTTCGCCGGTCGGAAAAAAAGGTTTGGTGCGCGGCTGTAACTGCCCGGGCGTGCCAACCGGAAGCTCTGTTTCTAGCGACCGTTTTTTTTTTGGCGGATGTTCAAGGATGGTGAATGGGTTTGACAAGGAAACTTGTCTGAATAAGGTGTGATGGAACGTTGGAATTGTGTTTCATAAAAGTGTACTCTTTTAGCCATGAAATGCTGTCGACATTGTGCCAAAGCTGTTTGGATTTTAGATTTCTTGCTTTTCGTATCCTTTATAGATTTCTGAATATAATAAATCTATCTCTCGCTCATCAAATATCAACCCTATGCTTTATTTTGCATTGGTCCATTGACTGTTCTTAAGTGAGGATGTTATATTCAAATGGTCATCTAGCATATCTGTTCTGCTATACAGAAAATATGCTTACCCGTTGTATGATACAACAACCGTTATCGGGTAAATTTAGATACTTAGTAATATATTCAGAAAAAACCATATCACCCCATTATAACACACTCAGCAAAGCAGATCATATCCTAGAAATACACACGGAACATTTTAGGCCACACCGTTCATACAAAAACAATTGAGACACACTTCTAGAAAAGTAGGTGAACCAAGAACGCATTGCAATTTATCGTAAAAAGTACAGCGTAGGTAAAGATAGACAAATTACTGAAAATTGTAATCGTTTATACGCTGTAACCATAAGCGAGAACAGTTTATGTATTATAGCTCAAAGCAGGAAAAAGCAAAGTGGAGCGTTGTTTATCCAGACACCTTTTATCCGGCTGTCCGTTTATCCGTGCTGTTAAGAAATGACAATAAGATCACTAATGAAGTTCAATACAAAGATGACATTGCGTGTTGAGGAGGATATTTGAAATAACGGTTCTCAGAGCATATTGCCGTAACAAAAAACGGTATAATTCATGGATCATTTCAAATTAAAACCACCGATCATGGCAGGCCAGATCCCTTCGAACTGTCAGGTTAGGACTATGCCTTTCCTACAATCAATCGACCTTTCAATTCAAGAGTTTGGAAATGTCCCCATACTCAAGGTAAAGCCTCTAAACTCCAACGTTTCCAGTAAGGGAAACCCCTTCAGGGTTTCTATGATCGCCAGGACGATCATGTGTCGAACGTAATAAAACTTTTACATCTCGGCTCATGTCCACCTCAGCGAAACCCTAACCTACCGCGACGTCTCATCAAGCCTGCGTTAGAGCCCTAGTGAAACTGAACGTGGAATTTTGGGGCTATCTGCTATATTTCAATGAATTTTAATCATAATATAATAAGCCATAGCTAATATATATAATAAGCCTACACCAAAAGAAAGGATATTTAATTCTCCATTTATCTAGATTTTAAACCATATTGAATTAATAAATTAAATGCATTTTTTTGTGATTCCCCAATTTGTTCATAGTGAAAAAATAATGGTCAGCGGAGAATGACAAGGAAATGTATTACATTCATTGTTCCAGTATATTTTACAGACTAAATAGTTGGGGAATTGAAAATAAATATAGTAAGAAGTAAAATAATAACTTAAGTACTAAGATAGCTTGGGTCGGGCATATTTTACAAGCATTGGAACTCACTTAAACACTTGATGTCTAAATGAATCATGACAGATCTACAACAATGGAGCTATCTGCCTTAGTATTTCAATGCATGTCATGTCCTCAATGCAAATTTCAGGAAGCATCCATCCATACCTATAGCCCACTAGACAGCTGCTGGATCGAAAAGCCGATAATACTTTGATATAAATTATGATAATGATACTTTGTTTGATTTATTACAGCAAACTCACCAAAATGTCAAATGGCTATCCGTTTATTGCCTATAGTGGTTAAGTTGTCGGCGACGAAAATCCACAACATAGCTTCGAGGCCTTTGAGGGGCACCGAAAAAGGGAAGCCACTCTTTGCTTACAATTCAATTTTAATCTCAATCCTTCTTAGGTGTAGAATTTCCCATGCAATATTTCGCTCGATACTTCAGAAAAGCCGATATTTGTGAGACCGCTTAGGGCTTTCACTCGTGTTAATCCGCCACCGGCTAGAATATATACCATAAATGTACCAAATGTCTTAACTTAGTCGAAAATTTAATATCTCCAACAATTAACGCGGATGCCTTATCGAGAGTGGCAATTAAATTAATCGTAATGGTTCTGATCAGTTCTTATCATGTACCTCAAAACTTTCCTAGTGGTACAGTGGTCAACCCGCACGACTTGACAACATGCCCGTCGTGGGTTAAGGCCAAGAATGGATCATCCCTCCCTAGCAAGCAGTGGCTATCCGGCTACGTGGCACTGAATAAGTCTCGAAAGTCTGTAATGGTCAGCATGTCCGCAAAGAGAACGTTGCGCCTAATATAAGAAGAAGTGAAGGTCGACAAAATACGATGGATGGGGCATACTATGAAGTTGTTCATAGTCAACGTCATAGTTCAACAACCACTAGTAATTAAAGAGGACAGCGAGCTCCTTACTAAGATCAGATGAAGCAAAACCAGTTGGAATTCGGGTACCTTCAAGAATGGAAACGACCCAGCATCCTGGAGAATGATTGTTGAACGGGCCATGGCACGACGACATGCTCTATCGTGAGCAGACCAACGAGAAATATAATGGGTCTTTGGTGTGTAGTGCAATTGCATACATGTAGGAGCTCGACTTGAAATCGACCTTGATGTGTCAATCTTCCGTAACCGCTAAGAGTATCACGGCAAAAAGCGAAAGCTAAAAAACCAAATTCCTCCCTATCCAACCGTCCACCAGCTGTGTGTTCCGTTTACCTGGTCACACTCACCCACATCATCATCATCATCATTATTCTGATGCGCTCTAGCCGTAAAGTACCCTTGCTCGATACGCACACACACACACATACCCAAAAACTCCTCGGCAAAGCGTGCGAGTCGTTTAGCACTTCATAAAATCGATCATAACAAATCATAAATCACTGGCACCAGCAGGGGCGATACCGTCGCAAACCGGCCAACAACACAAACACCGATATCCGTTTTGTTCACCGCAAGCCCACCCCCTACCCCGCTACCTGCGAGATGTGGGAAGTCACCGGCCGCAAGACCCCAGTAACGGTACACCCATGCAGTGCATGTATAACGGCGACACTGGCTAACGGCAAACAGACTTTTGTGATGGCAGGATGGCCATCCCCGGTGTGCCTGGCCCGCTCGGCCAATCGAGAAGCCGAGAATAAACCGGCAAGAAGCAACAAGGGAGAGGGGAACAAAAAGGTAGCAACAAACCGGTAGACGGTAATCCGCAATAAAAGATTGTTCTTATGGTGTGGAAAAAAAAACGGGGAAACGTTATGGTAGGTCGGCTTTTCTTTCTCACACAGGATGCAGCATCATGAATAGACACGATCAGATTGCCCGGTCCTTCCAAGCAAATTGGTACCAATAATGTTCGTACACGGATTCTTCACCGGTTTGATGTGTAACCTGCATTCCAGGCGATTTTTTCTTTCTCGGCACCTCAACTCAAAAGCCAAATTACGCTGGCTGAAGTGTCGATGATGACAGTTTTCTTCGTGCGCATTTGTTTATTCCACTATTCAAATCCGGAGCAAACTGCCACATATACGGCAGCAGAAGGGCTCGCAAGACGCATCATTGCCCGGGACACATAATCGCCGTCATAAAACGTTCCTGAATTTGGCAATAAACATTCCCGGTTAACTGACAACATCTTCACCAGCTTCTCCACCCTCGGAGCCATCGTAGCGAAATGGGGGAAAAAATTATGATTTTATAACAGCTTAAAAATTACCTCCGGTCTGCAGCCACATCCATCTCGGAGGTACGGAATGCTGTTTGGGTTTGCTTTTGTTTTGCTTCCTTTCCTTTCGCTTGTCTCTGGGAGTCGGGCCGTTGTGGTGCGGGGGTCTTTTACGACGTGGCTACGGCATCCGAGCGCTTGCGATTAAGCCTTGCTGACTGAGGGGCGGAGGGTTAGCAGTTTATGGTCAAGCGGACGTGTGTTAGCATTGTTTGGTTTTGGTGTGTATGCGTATTTTTATTGTACTCATAATCATGTTACCAGTGTAATACCTGTCAGCAGGAGGGTGTTTTTTGTCGTTTCCAGATACTCACAGCTTTTTTGTGCTTTGAGTTTGCCTCGAAGGTTGTTCAATTGACATTGAAGTCGACTGAAGAAACTAGTTCATGAATGTAGATGAGGTGGGATGATGTTTTTCTTTTTTCGAGACATGAAGGAGCATAAACATACTTTCATTGAACTGTAGTGTATCGTGCTAGCATAGCACTTGTTCGGAAGGAGATTCTGCTGGATTTGATCTTATCAAACTAAACATATATGCACTTTACTCGGTTTTCATCTTAGTACCTAAGTAATAACAGCAATCTTAGAACATTTTAGCACTTTAATACTTCAACATATTGGAATCTTGTAGATGTTATACGTTATGAGGGATATTTGTTGAGTATTTTGATTTGCTCGTTATGTGAAGATTCTTAATAAGGGGGGAAATTAAGGGCTTCCACTGTACTTGTTTACGTTAAATATTAAAAAGCTTATTTGGTTTTATTATTCAGCAACTGTATTGATCCACGTATTACAAGTCAGTGTCCGCAGTTCTTTTTTTCGTCATCGCAGTTTTTTATCTTCGTCTGTGCATTGCTCCTATTGCTCGCTGTCAACCGTCAGACGTTTGACTCAGGTGCTAAATCCAATCGTTTTCCGGCTGATTAGGAGAAACAATACGTAAAACAATCAACATGTTTATATTGGAAGACTTTGCTTTAATCATACACTGGGGAAGTGTGAGAGCATTTAAACATTTAATTCATTAATTGTTTTGAAGCGTGATACATTTCAGGACCTCTTGACAAAAGCTTAAGCTTTGACTGTCAATGGAAGTACATTGAAAGGCTCGAGCTCTAGGCTTGGTATGGGTGTATTTATTCATTAAAGTGTGTTTTGAAATAAGTGGAGACTGTTTTCCATTGTCATGTGTTTAATATCCTTTAGTCTTTCTTCATTGATCATTATAGTATTTGCTTCACGGATGTAAGCGCAGATAACATTTGTCATACTGATCTTCGTTATCATGTTTTCCGGATCTGCTATAGCTTGGAATGCACTTTACTCTATATTTGTTTTCTGATCATCAACAACGCACGAATTAATATTACATGTTTACACTTAAAATGCAAAACAAAAAATCACATCTCTCTCATTATCCCCTTCATGATGGTCGACATCAAACTAATCCTACTCGCCCTGCGTTGTCCCGTCCTTGGTGACATCACGCTGTCCCAGACACCAATTAGGTCCAATTAATAACACCAGTTAATGGCCACGAAGGGTGCTGTGCGTGGTACCGGTGAAAGATAACCGACCAAGCACCCTTCTTTTTCGCGGGTTTCGCGTCAACCGGAAACCCTCCTGTAACGCACTTTTTAAGAAGATGACGCGCCGATATCCTAATTCGGTGCTAGCGCACCCGCAACTGCATACGGTCCTGCGTGCGCACACATACACACGTGTCCACTCTAGGGAAAATCTCACTATCCTGGTGGATTCGCCTTTCCCAGCGTGAGCGCGCACGCGCTGGTGTCGAAAAATCAAAACTTTTCCCGCACGGCAAACAACAAAGCAACCGCTCTGATCGCACTGATTCACGGGCACGCGTGACGGAGATGTTTGAAGAAGTGATTAAAAGCAAAAGTAGGTCCCGGAACAAATCCCCGGCCACCGGATACCGGTGCCCCCGCACAACTGCTTCCCTCTTTGGGCTGTTTCGCAGGCAGGATGATACAATTATCGTGCTCGTTGACACGACGAACATGCTATGTTTGCCGATAAACAGCAGCCCATAGATAGATAGAGAGAGTGAAAGAGAGAGAAAACGGCAAAACGGCTCTTAATGACACTCGAACACTTGGTCCCTCGCGAAGCTGGGATAGGTCCGGTTGGATTGCGTACTTCAGGGCGCACCCGTCTGGGTGTCGAGTGTGACACCCCGGGAAAAAAGCAAACCACTTCTGATATGGCCGGGTGCAACAGTATGATCCAGGGAGTTGGGAGACAGTAAAATAAATAAAAACACTCTTCAAGTGACAACCGAAGTCGGGAAATCGCATTATACTCAGCTTGTCTGATGTTTATAGAGAGACGCATTTGTAATAGCGTTTGGTGTGGATTGAAGTTGGGCGTGTTAGGGCATTGATTAAGAAGGCGAATCTTAACTGCCCAATGGCCGTAGAATGTATGCACCAAGCAAGGTAACTAACTCGCAAAAATCTAAACACCAGTACGAAATCTATCGTAGATCGGTCTCTATGGCAGGACTTACTCCAAATTAAACATCAAAGTTATACATTAGCGATCGACATCTCTATGAACGTGGGGGACCATAGGTATTTAAGAATTTTGCTTTGAAATTCAATAAATTATACGTTTACATCTTTTGTTTTTTTAATGTTCGAGGCCTACACTCTACGGAATATAATAATAAATAATAAACATGAAAAAAAGCTTAAAAACATGCCCGTCATGGGTTCAATCCCCAAATGGACCGTGCCGCCATTCGTAGGACTGACTATCCTGCTATGGGGGGAAATCAATTAGTCACTGAAAGCCAAGCCCACAAGTGGTACATACAGGCCTTGACCGACAACGGTTGTTGAGCCAAAGAAGAAGAAGAAATATGGAAAATAATAATAACTAATAAACATACGCCACATACAATAATAAAGTCATACGCCATACTTCGTTTTAATCCATACTTGGTTTGTTAATATTTACTGCTTAATTAAATAAGATGACGTTTAATCGCTTTATTTCGAGTTAAAGCCAGCGGTCGATAATAAAAAATCAATCTAAGGATTAATTTATAATTCTTCATTTCAAATGACAGTTTAGGTTATAAAACGTACCTGCTGTTCATAAACTCTGTTTGTAATGTATGTTGAGCATACAAAATAGTTGTAAAGTACAGTTTTGCTGATATTCTAGGTAATTATGTTGTCTCATTACGAGGATATTTTTCCCTGGTTTTCCCTAAAACCGTTCTTTGCTAGCAGATATAGCAAGGTTGTTCCAGTAAGGAACTCCTAAAAAAACGTGTTCTAGATTGCAAAGACTACATTTAAAATAATTTTAGGAGATGAGTAAAACCCAAAGATATTAGAAAAGTAAATAATATTCAACTCCACCTCCTACCAGCTCTGAACAATGACTCTGAACATCTCATGTACCAAAAGAATCAAACTACATACACTATATTCTAGAAAAAAAATCTCCGAATCGGTAACATATGCCGCATACCTTTCTATTGCCCCCGTCTCTCAATTTCTCTCTTACCTCTTCTCGCAAAAAAGAATATAAAATAAACCATCATTACAATTGCACCTCTGCCCGTAATGGATTTTCGATTGCAACAGTAAAACCAATTAGTCACCCCGAACAAAGCCCACAAGCGATACATCGAATGCATGGGTAAGGACGATGCCAAACAGCTAGACCTTGCAGGTCCCTTGTAGGCACATTCGGATTTAATTGATTTGCGAGCATGTTTTCGGCTTGTCGAATGCGACGAAACACGGCCAGGATCCAAACATCAACAGCAACGGCAGAAAAGGCAGACAACACTTTCTTTACCTGCGTGTAAAAACTCCGATGGGTGCCGATATTCGCAAAACCAGGAGGACGAAGAAACGGTGCAGCATTCAAATACAAAAGCGGGCAAAAACTCATTACATGCCGGCTCAAGGCGCGAGCGAACGCGCGCACAATCTTCGCCATGGTCCCAAACTGGACCCGACAATGGACGGATTACATTAATTAGAAATGAAAATATTGTGTACATGTGTGTGTGTGTGAGCTTTCTCGAGAAAAGGGCCTGGACATCTAAATTATTTTTCCTTTTCTTGTCTTCGATTCCGGAAGAAAAAGGGAACAGTGAATGGTAACAAAATATAAATAAAAAAATGCAACCGGCAGGACCAATCAGAGTAAAGTTGCACGGGTAGTCCGCGTGCGGACAAGGGCGACGATGGCAACTGTCAAATGATCAACAGTTTTTTTTTGTCATTTGGAGACAAATTTGGGAGAAAAAAATTGCCATGTGGAGGCAGTCCAGGAATGTTTGTGCTCGGGCCGTTCGGCTGATCCTTCGGCTTTCGGTTCCTGGTTAAACTGACAGAGTGATTGCTCATTTTTTGGTGTTGTTTGTTTGTTGCCTGCACATCCTGCGGTCATTATTTGTGGGATATACTGGTATGCTCCGTGGTAAGCAGCCTTTATCCCACCTTTGTCACTACACGGATGACGTAAACGTCGCATTTGCAGTGATTATTGTTTGCAGCGTTCCTACAAGGATCTCGTTTATGCTGGTTCATTAAAAAAATAAGCACACATACTCCGTGCTGCTCTCACTGGAGGCTCTATAGCGGGGTAGTAATTGCTGGAGAAAACACAACGTAGCTGTCACGGCGGGTGTTTTTGCTAATGGCAGAGCAATGGAGCAGTTTAAATGTTTGCCAAAACAGACCGCCCAGTTGTTGCAGGCCGGGTAGAGACGGCCACGCTATTGACGGTGTTCGACTAGATATAGATCGGAGATATAGACCGGCCCAGTACCTGTTAAAGATGCGGGAAGATGCGAGAGAGTGAGCAATGAAGATATCAAGCCCGTCAAGACTACCCGTGTGTTCCATGCCGGCATGCGGGTACCTAACCGAGGGTGCGAACAGTCCAATTTTCCTGCTCCGCACCGGGTACGTTGGTTGCTGGCGTATCCATTGAATATTGGAGCGCAATGAAGCATAAGTTAGAATGATCCGTTAGCAAGCCAGCCACCCCTTCGGACACATAATCAACGCGCAGGATAAACAGGTACCAGCTACGCTTGAAGTCTATAACAGTGGTGTAGAGCTGTTACCACTTTATGAAATAAAACATAAACAGTTGCTGAACTGATGGGCTCGTGCACGCCCATCCAAACTGGATGTTAATGAAGGGATGAACGCGTTTCAGCATTGGAACTTCTTTTTTTTGGGGGTAAGAGCCCTCGACTAATGAACATTATTATGGGCGAATTGTTTAACGTAAACATGCGTAGGCTTTACCGGGAGACTTGCTCAGCTTTATGATTTGGTTTAATAGTCGAACCTCCAGTTGGCTTCACTACCCGTTGCAGGGGTGGTTTTCGCCAACAGCAAAACGTGAATCGCTTGTTCACTTTTGCCACCCCTTCCCTGTAGCGGTACTACTTTACCAAGGACACAGTGATGAAGAACACGCCGCTGACAGTGCACGGGACAGTCAAAACCATGGCTCGAAAAAGCTGCCCTCCGCATGTGCGCCTACGTCCAGTACACCCTTCGCCGGCAGGTTGACTAGCTGATTTCTTTCCTTTCCCATTTGCTGCTGAGTCGTTTTGGCAAAAGGAACAGCAGCAAACCACCCCATTTCCACGGAAGTGTGGAAGTTGCTCAACCGATGCCGATTCGTTGTGTTCCTGTGCGCTTCCTGCCTTAGCGTTCGGTGACTTAGAAGCTTTCTGCTTGCACGGCACAACACAATGGCAATCCCGGCTTTTTCGGGGCCGTTCGGCATTTCCTTCCCATTCGACAATCCATGCTCACGAGCGGAGGGGTTATTATATTTTTTTTGCATGCCTTTGCCACCTTTCCTGAACAGTTCCCGTGTGGTGCATTCGGTGCGGAACCGGAAACCTGAGCCGTGTCCTGAGGTTGTGAAACGGGAAGCAAGAAAGAAGGACGCAGCAACAGCAACCAAAAAAGTCGAGCAATGAAGATGTCGAGATGTTGAATAGTCGAGTCGTCGCCAATGAATGGCGAACAAAAAAAAAACACGGGGAAATCAGAAAGACAAGAAAAAGAAGAAGAAGGTTAGAACATCCCGCAAATAAAAGGAAAATCTCGGCCGGAATGGTGAAATATGATGAGATGCGACCGGGGGCCCTTCGCTTTGAAAAAGGACAATGGCTCACGTACGCTACCGGAGTGTCTTCGCGGTAAATCCGCATCCCATTGAAGCTTTTCCCGCTGCTGGGAGAGGCTGGAGCTATTCAGCTTTCCAGCGTTTGATTTGAACGTTAGATGTGTGTGCGCTCGTTTTGAATGCGTTATTTCTTTTTTTCTTAGCTTTGTTTTGGCTGTTCTACCTTCTCCGCGGGATTTACTGGGATCGGTTTGCTCGGTTGCCGTCCCTCTGACATGCCCTCCTTCTTTTTTTTTGCTGCCTTTGTTGGGTGTACTGCTGCTTCTGGGAACGACTCGGTACACTTTCCCACCGGTACCGTCGAGACGGCCCTATTCGGTAGCGCTCAGGCGTGCATATCATGAAGGTGATTGAGATTGGAGATAAACGCGCCTCGGTGTGTCGGTGTGCGCACACTGCTTACCGCGCCGCCTCGGAGGCACTTTTGCACGGGTGTGTACCGGAGACTGCGGATGACAAAATGAGCACATACAGCATCAACATCAACAACGCAACGCAGCAGACTTCAACAAAGCACGGATAGAAAGGCACAAACCTTGCGCTGTGCATGAAGATCGCCTATCCTTGCACGAGCGGAGGACGAGGAGTTGAGCTGGCATCCTCTCGTTTGACGTCCCGTGTATGTGTGCGCGCGCGCGTGAGTGTGTTTGCTGCTGTAAGCTGTTGCGTCGCTTGACTTGTACCATTGTCCTGGCTGGCTGGTGTACATTTACAGCAGCCAAGGAAAGGTTGCGACTACACGATCATTATCAGTGTCTGTGTGTGTAGGGGGAGGAAGGAGGGTGCGAAGATGAGCGCTTGAGAAAGGAACGCGTTCACCAGAGACCCCCAGTTGGGTTACTCGAGAGGGTGTGTGAAAGATTGGAATGATCCGAATGTAAAAAATAAAATAAAATAAAACAACGTTTGATTGTTGAAAATGCTGCTTCAACTCGATCGCACTTGAAATCCCACCCCTTTCCGGCTCGGCAGGGTTGCGACGAAGGGCTGTATTACGGTCGATCGTGTTTCATAAATTTCCTTACGTTTTTGTTATGCGGTGTGTTTTCTTTCGCATATTTCGGTCGATCGAGATTAATTGAAAAGAACAGTCGTAGTGGGGTATACCTTGCTTTGGGGGCGCTTTTGTGTTGATGATCGCTTGAATTGATGATGTAGTGGTACATTAGGGATCGTTATATTTTTTCTTTGATGTCGCTTTATGTTTGGAATTTCAAAGCTTGTTTAAATGGCAGCAGATAAATCAAAGTTTTTCTCTGCATTGTACAAGGAGGAACACAATTCTGGATGTTGGACGTGTAAAGGTATTAGATCTAGAGAACCATTGAAGTGGATAGAAGGATAATAATAGTGACAGCGTATATAGAAAGAGCTATCATACTGGAACATAATTTTTAAGATGAGAATGTTTTTAGCTTAAAAAGTTGCAGTTGAATAATAATAACTACAACTAACTCAAAGAGAACCTAGCTGAATTTATTATTTTAAGATTGTTTGTGTTGACCGGTGGCAGCCCAACTGCTGGAACGTTGACCGGTGGCACGGCTGCCCACAACAGTTTGAAACATTTTTTTTAACATTTTCAGCATGATAGTTTGTCTAAAATATCACAAGTTGCTCGTTGACTTTTCCAGCGTGGAGAGTTTAAGGTGCAAAGCGATAAGAATAGCATATGCATTAAAAATTGACTTTTTCAGTTGGCTGTATAAAAAAAAAGAAAGATAATTTCATTCCATAAACATCCTTTGAAATGTAATTATTTAAACTTCCTTGTAAAAATAAATCTACGACCATGCTAGTTGCTTTTCGTCAGTTGTTCCGAATTTTCGCCGTGGCAAACGAAGACATACGTGCCGGCATGTTTTGAAGATCTATCTCGATGAGGGATGTGGACCGGTTCGCGTACTAAATGATCGAATTTAGTTTTGACATTTTGTTTCGCAATTTAGACCCCCCGGCCAAGTTAACGCAGCGATGTAGCCACTTGGTACCACATTCGGTTCCGGGTCTTCTTTAGGTGCTCTGATTGTTGTCTGTTAGTACCGAGATTTTGTAGATGGCGAATCAAGCTTACACGACGTCCACAAACTGACCCGCGGAGTCCATTTTAGACGCAGCGGGATGCAGATTTTTGCTCGCGCATGCTTCTAAACAAAGTTCTTTTCTTTTTTGGTTACCTAAGTTAGAGTTCGACTGATAAAGTAGTAAAATTTTGTCCAGGAACTCATAGGTTACTAAGATTGATAATTCGGAAAGAAAGTTTGTAAAAACATATTAAGGTGAATCCATGAAAAATCAATAAGTTTTTGGCCATTTTTAATGCAAACGTTAATCAAAAATCAACCCTCAACCTCAACAATGACTTTTTCTATGTAGCAATAAGTTTTATACTGTGCAAACCATATTGGAGGAGTCCAATCATTACCGTATTTTAACGTGTATAACGATCCCCTTTTAGGTCAAAAATGATCAAAATCAAATTAAGAGGGTCGTCATACACGGGTTTCAATCACTTCCGAGACATTACAATTGTTTACATTCAAAAATAGTCTGCTGCATAGGTACCCACAAAGATAAAACTAAAAAAAAAGAGTGTTGGTAAGGAAATGCGTAAGGAACACGACATAGGCTTGGAACAATTGATTTCACTGGTTATTTGAATTAATGATTTAAATTCATTAAAAGGAACCACCTAAGCATGAGCTCAACAACTACAGCTCAGAAAATACGAAAAGAATACGTAAGCCTTTCCCTTCCTTCGAAGCGGGAATCTTGGTTACATGTACAAAATTGAAATTGATGTACAGTCGTCAACTAGTACGTCCCGAACGGAACGTGCCCCCATACGTAGGACTGACTATCCTGCTATGTTAATAAATAAGTCATTAAAAGCCGAACCCACAAGTGGTACAGACAGGCCTTGATCGACAACGGTAGTTGTGCCAAAGAAGAAGTAGAAGAAAATAAAAAAAATAAAAATATTTAAATAAATAACAAAATATTAAAAAAAATATATAAATATTCTTTTCAATTATTTTATAATAAATCGGGAAGATTATACACGTGGTTAATTAAACACGCAAAAAAACGGTGCTAGTTATTCATTCTTTGCCACTATATACAATGCACCTGTGCAGTTTGATTTAATTGCTTTGGCGCCCATAACCATTCAATAGTTAATATCGATTAAAAATGTACATAGATTTGGAAAAAAATCCAAATACCAACTCTATTGAGTGGTAATAGTAGTTTTTGGGGGCAATACCGTGATACAGTCGCCAATTTACACGATCCTAACAACATGCCTTTCGTGGGCTCTAGCCCCATATTCCCACCATCTTCTCGTACCAAACACTGACTATCCGGCTCAGAGGTACTAAATAAGTTTCAAAAGCCTGTATGGGGTTAGCAGGTCGTTACGCCAAAAAGAATAAGAAGTTGGTTGGTGGTTTTGGTTACTGTATGTATTATTGTAAATTACTGTGGCAATAAAAACAATCTATCCATGATACAATATTGAAACATTGTTAAATTTTGTTTTGCATCTGAAGCAAATTACTGTATTTATTTGACAACTCCCGAAAAGAATTGCGTTATTACTACCTTTAGGCCTCAGATCAGGGGTCTTAAAATTACGACCCGCGGGCCTTCGAGAGCCTGTTATGCGGCCCATAATGGTGTTGTAATGGTTAAAATATAATGTTTATTAAAAAAAATAAATAAATAAATACTTATATAAATACACAAATTTTTATCTTCTAAAGATAAAAACCTAGGTTAAAAAATATCAATTTGTATTTTTTTAACAAATTCAGTTTGTATTTTCATATAAAACGTGATTTAACGTTCACGCCTTAGCTACAGGTAACGCCAAATGGCCCTCAACGACGTTATTTCGGAAGCAATGCGGCCCGTGAAGGGAAACGTTTGGAGACCCCTAAACTGGACCCTGAGTATATAACCGAACGAATGAACTCCTTGAAACAATTCTTATTATTGAGAGAAACAATCGTAGTCAATCTAGGCATGTATTTACCATTAAAAAACGTGACTAAAAGTACCTTAAAAATCGAAAAACAATAAATTTCTATCAGTTTTAAATAGATTGTAGACATATGTCTCTTTGACTTTTAATGCAACTGTTTGTTTTATCCATACAAATTTTCAACATGTTGCTGGCGTTGATTTGACAGGCAAGTTTGTCATGTTAAATTAGCAATGATGTCATCATGCAGTCACTGCTCAGCAACCCTCAGCTGAGCTTCTCCGGCAGAAGCTTCTACTGTACAGAACAGCGAAAATCCAACTAAAGTGTGCAAGATGGCGGTAGCCGGGACAGCCATACACATGAATGGATTGAATGGGACCGAGGCTAAACGATGGCAGACTAGGGCGAAAGACAAGCACACCAACGGCTTTTTCTCCCCTTCCGTTAGCTCTTCCTTCTGTCCTTTCCTATTCTCTATGAGTGTGTGTGTGCGATGAGCTGTTTGTCAAGAGCTACAATTATCGGTTCATTTGCAGGACTTAGTGCGGAATAAGGGATTTGTATGGTTCGGGGTTTACTCTCTGCTCCGCTCTGTCTCTGATCCTTCAATGCGAGAAGGAAAAAAAAGGAAAATGTAAATCCGTAGCAGATTAAAAGGCCGATTCGTTTTGCTCTTGCGTGTGTTTGTGAGTATATGTTTTGTTTATTAGATTGTATTGGACTGTATGGCGCATTATTGATCTAGCGTTATTAAAATTACATATAGATATTTTTCTTTTATATACATCGAAGTAAATACTCTGCTGTACATTTGAAACTTTGCTCGCGTCTAACGGCAGTTTCCTTACACAGCGAGGCTATATTACTAGTAACTCTAACACTCCAGCACGTTCGGTTTATTGTCCACGGTGGCGGGCAACGGTTTGGGGCTTTCGGGCACGAAACCCCGCTAGTGCAATCACAGATATTAGACGACCCATTTCGGTCCGGATGACGATACATTTTTGGTGTACACGCCTCCCCCTCTACTTCTGTCGGTAGAAGTCGAGCAGCAGCTTCAGCAGCGGGGCCGGTCCGATGTTGCGCCGGAAGAACAGCTCCTCGATCGTGTAGCTCGACACGTTGCGCAGGGCGGGCAGCAGCTGGAGCAGCGTCCGGTACCGGTTAGACGGCCCTGGCCGGCAGGTACTGATGTAGGACGCGAGCGCTTCCTTCGCGCTTTCCTCCAGCGCCCGGACCGTCGCAATCTCGCCGATCGATTTGGCCGAGCCGGCAGACGACGCGGTCGTTACGTCCGAACCGTCGCTGCTCACGCTCGAGATGCTCGTTTCCGCGTCGAACTCGCTCTTGTACAGCACGATCGCGCGCAGATAGACGTACTCGTTCGGGTCGACGCGCAGCGCCGCCAGCTGGGCGAGAATCTCCTGGAAGATCTCGACCTCCTTCACGAGAAAGTCGCTCACGGTGCCGGTTTCGCCCCGGTTGTTGTTCAGATACTCGTACGCGATCAGCAGCTGGCTGAAGTTAATTGGCGCGAGGTATTGGGCCACGGCGAGGATGAAGAACTCGCGCCACGACTCCTCGAACAGCACGAGCTGGTCCGCCATCGGGAGCTGCGTGAACGGGGTCAGGCTCTTGAGGAAGTTGACGTTCATGAAGAGCAGCTGGGCGGCCGACTCCCGGATCGCGTCAACCGCGACGAGCGGATGGGACGGCGGTATGCCTCCTGCCCCGGCGAACAGGGCCGGCGGTGGCAGATACGGACCGGCGGACGGTGCCGATGGTGGCGGTGTGAGGAACGGGTTGCGTCCGAGCGACAGATCCAGCCCCATCGCCGGCTGCTGGTGATGGTGGTGCCCGTGATGATGATGGTGATGATGGGCATGGTGGTGGCCGGGGTGCGGGATCGGGATGCCGGGCGTTAGCATCATGTCGTGGCGGAGCGGCGAATCCTTCGAGATGAACAGCGCCATCTGCTTGCGCAGGGTCGAGCTGCGCGGACCGCGCTCGTGCTGGACCGCGTCCTTGTTCATGCCCACCTCGAAGCACTTCTTCAGCCGGCAGGCCCGGCACTGGTTGCGGTGCGTTTTGTCCACCACGCATGGCACCTCCGACTTGGACTTGCACACGTACTGGCGGCTGCGGCGGATCGAGCGCTTGAAGAACCCGGCACACCCGTCGCAGGCGTAGATGCCGTAGTGCTTGCCGGAGCTGTGGTCGCGGCATACCTTGCACGGCACATCGTACAGTATGCGACCTGCGAGGAGAAGCAGAGAGAGAGAGAGAGAGATAAAGGGAGAGAAAATTAGTTAGGAATGGTTGTAAGTTTTTGTTTGTATTTTCGTTAACTGGGCCTCATTTCCGCGCAACGGGCGCGATCCTGTCATCCTGCGAAATTCAATTGTTTGCCTTGATCGGCCGACTAACTGACAGCAACACAGCAGCGGCAACACAAAAAGGCTCATCGGAGCCATTCGGGAGGGGCAACAAAAGGAGGTGTTGTTGCGAACAAAGAAACGGGCCGGAAGTAGGCTATACAGCACTGAAAAAGGATCAAGGCTTGTGAGCGCCTTTTCGATGCTGTAAGACGACACTTCGGCGGTTCTTTTCGAGGGGGGGAACGGAAAACTCGAGCACTGGCGGAAATATGAGCAACTCATTCGCACACGCCCTCTTCCGTTGTAAAAGTTGAAAGGGGAGCATTGCAGTCAAGCAAACAACATATACAAAAAAAAAAAAACAGGAGCAACAGGAGTTTGGGATGGCCTTTTGTTGCTTTTCTGCTTTGATTCTGCGGTGCGTGGCCGTGGGAAAGGATGTACACTTACTCGAGGAGGCTGGTATGCGCATGTGATTGTAGCGGGGATCGATTAGCTCGGGCGAGCTCACTGGCGACTGCATGTCCTGGCCTGTGCGCTCCTGCGCCGTCGGGAGGCTGCTGAACATCATCTAGCGGCGAAGCGCGAAATGTTGATCGCGTTGATAGTTGATGGCTTGATTAGATTCGGCGTGATCTGTTCTTATCACCAGTCTAGTTTGCACTTTGCAGCACTGCACGAGTTTGTTGTTTGGTTTTGTTATTTTGCTCTTGATTGTTGGAAGCACTAATTACACTCCCAGTGAGGGAACAGATGCATACACACACGCGCACACACACACACACACACACACAACTTAGCACAACGCTCAAACACACAGAGGTCCTGTGAGGCAGCGTATGAATGTCACCAAAGCACAACGTCACGGTGTTACTAGCAGTCGGAAAGGTTTCTCGCCTACTGGTTCGGTCGGGTTTTGCAACAGTGCGCTCTCTGAAGGTTCGCACTCGATTGATCTACTTTCGGCTCGGGTGCGCCTGTTTTAAATGGACACCGGCAATGTCCTTTTGCTAAGGCGAGGCCGCCTGCAGCACACCAATACCAGTGCCGCATTTGTCGGCCCCTTGTAAAAAAAGACACGAGAAAAAAGGATACTCGCTTGCGATTGGCTGCCCCGGCACTATACCCTGCGGTATGTCGGTCTTTACACCGGCATATACACATCAATCCGCATGCGCACTACCCTTCACAAACACACACTCATACGAGCGGACAGGGGTACACCAAGCGCGCAAGGATAACGTGCGCTGTAATTCACTGAGCAAGCAACGAACCCCCTGTTTTACCCGTATGAACGAAAACCAAAAACAGAGAGGGAAAATAATAGGGCGGTACCTGCGCGCGTCTAGCATTCATTCTCGGCACGGCGGGCCAGGTAACAGGGCTGCGTTCGGTTTGAATGAACAGCACGTCGGTGCGCTGCCTAACGTTGCGACGGGGTCGGTGTCGACGGGACCGTGGGTACGGGGGAGTGAAAGGGTAGGAAATTAAGGACGAGGTGAGATTATTACAAACAAAAGCGCTAGAGATCCTCCGGCACACAACACAAAGGCACAACAAACATGAACGAGACAGTGGGGTAGAGCAGAAAGGGCAACAGCAAAAAATAGATAGATGAACAAAAAAAAAAGCACAAGACTTCACAAATAGAATAGCATCCTCTTTTTATTCTCAGCTCGCGCGGGTAGCGAAGGTGACACAATGCAGTGCTAAATTACCCATTCGGGAATAGGGCAACTCCGGGACGGGGCCTTGTTGGCGCAACCCATTAAGCGAGTGTTTTGGTACACTTTTCCTCCGCACACGTCAAAAGTCGTTCTAGATTGTTGATCGTGTTGTGAGCGCTTTGGTAAACTACTTACCACCCTTAACCCCACCTTAACAGTTTTCAGTTCAGTGGGATGCATTGCATCGCAAAAAAACTTTGTTGGAGGATTTTAGCTAAGGCTGAACGTAACAATTTTGTTTAGAAAATAAAATATTAACTAAATATATTAAATTTCTTCAGCTGTCTATAAAAGAAACCTTGATTTTCGTTTATAAAAGCAAACACTAAAATGTTGATTAAAATAGTGAAAATAATTATTTATTTTATTTTTAATTTTATAAAGTCATCGCAGTCCTAAAGTCATACAGTCCGCAGGCCGTAATTTGGAAACTCTTGTTCTAGCCAGTGCAAGGGACCGTTTCGTGCTGGATGAAGAATTGACATTTATCTCGATATAAAAAAGAATATATGTTTTGATACGTCAATAAACACACTGCGTCAAAACCCATTTCCGATTTTACCATGTCTAAAGTTGCAAATTGTGGTTGTTTTTAAAATAGCTGTCGTTATTGCGGCTACTGCTGCTCAGAAGTGATACTAATTATAACTGTATAAAGTATGTATGATAGCACATGGCATGGAACTTTTCGGCTACCCCGTATCTTCTTGTATCGCGCACATAATGGGCACTGGAAACCGTTCAGCTTATGCATACGTCGATGATCATCTCAAATTATTAATCGGCATCAACGTTGTTCTTCAAAACGATAGCTTTTATTTTAACTCTTTATCTTGCTGAAACTACTGTACATACTGTTCCATATGCTGGAATTACCATACACGGGACCCCTACATTGAAAGGGCCCCCCGCGGCCGATCAGTCCGCGTACCGTTAAATCCGCCCCTGATCTAGAGGACCGCCTGTATTGCGTGTTTTGGTTCAATTTAGATAATTCATAAATGTGTTATAGAATCTCGACAGTTAAGGAGAAAAATCGGCCTAAACTGTATAAAAAAGTAGCCCAATGCTGTAGAAAATGCGACAATCGCGAAGAAATATTCAGCGTAGGTTCTGCCATCGTGCATATTATTGCTTTCATTTGCTATGCGAGTGCTCGATGTGATACGATAAGATGTTAATTTATTAAATAAACAATATAAAGTTTTTATGTTTGAGCGAACACGTTCCTTTTTAACTGTTGTTCGAAAAGTTAGAGCCAAAAAGCAGAGATAGGCTGATGTAATGATCGTGTGCAGTTTTTGCAAAAAATACACGAGCGGTTCAAAGTCGCAAGCGATTCTGTTTTCTTTTAACAAGCTTATCCTATTGTTTCAATCATGATACCTTGACGTCAAGTTGAATGTTGTTAAAAAAACCGGATCTACTTTGCTTCTAAACTATCCCGCTTTTAATTGCGGTTTTGATGATTTGGATAGAAATGTATCTAGTAGGAGAGCTTTTTTCATTGAAACATCTACGTATTTTTTTGATCTCAGAGTCGATTCAAGCGTTTCGTCTCAACATCAAAACCTAAGTTTTCATAATTTGGCAGTTTTGAAGTTAATTATTACAGTTTATTGGCTATGAACAAGTAAGCCCTAATATGTGTTAAAATTAATGAAAGAAAA
>AXCO02004360.1:0-20837 GCA_000473525.2 Anopheles melas | reverse complement strand
TTTTTTTTTCAGAAAAATACAATAGTTTCTTAAAAAAATGTTTATCATTTTAAGGCAAAATATCGAATGGAACTCGTTATGAGAGCATTTGACGAACTGCCGAACTGGTGAAGAATTAAGATCTTGGTATTTTTTTCAAAAATCTAAAGCGATTCTGATTGTTTTAAACCAGGGGTCTTCAAACTTTTCGGTTCACGGGCCGCATTGCTTCACAATCAACGTTGTTTAGGGCCATTTTGACGCTACCTTTAGAATGAGTGAATGAGATTATTCTATTCTTGGTTTAAAACACTAGCGACAGAACTTATCGTGTGTAACGAATCAGCACCTGTCACTGCACGCACCTCCGACTGTCTCGGGCACACCGCCGTGTGGCCGCCGGGTTTCACCCGTCAATCGCGTGTTGGGCAACACCGCCAAAGGCGACTCGGCCACCCCCAAATATGGCATCGGGTGACCCCGTCTCGGGCGTTTGGTGTGTTTTGTCTCGCCACGGAAACGACATCGGGGAATAGCGCGTACTTGCTTCAAACACTCACTCACACACAGATGGAGGGATGACTAATTACGCTCGAGAACTCCCCCAACCTTCGCCAAACGGATGGTTGGGTTAGTGGAGTTAAGGTTCTAAACGCACGCCACGCACGTTCACCAGCAAAACCAAAGCCCTGCACCATTACTCGGCGCAAAGCGAATGACGAGGTGAAAACGTTGACAAGCTGCCGGTGCTACACACTCACCAGCTGTTAACCATTTTGCAAGCGGGATGGAGAGCTGTTCCCAGATTGCTTTGGGGACTTGGGGCGAAGAACTCCCTCTAGCCTTTTCCTAACCATTCCGCGTCGCTGTTTGCTGAAGTTCTGTTCGTTTGCATTTTAATTGGCTCGCCGGCCCGCCGCACACCTTTTCGGAAGCAAAACGGGCAGAGCGGACGCAAACAACACCAGCACCAGCCAAGAAGTAAACCGTACATCAAACGGAAGGCCCGTCCCTTTTTTGGACAACTCCCGCAACCTGTTGCCCAAAGGGGGCGACAGAAAGCGCAATCAAAGGCAACACCAGCAACCAGGGACGAGGGTAATAGCCACGGCCTATCCGTTTGCAACTACTAATCGGTTAGTATCTTGAACCAACCCACACAAACACAGCCCCTTATGTCTGGGGAGGAGATTCGAGTTCTTGGTCTAGGATCTCTCCCAGCCATCCCCACTTGCTCCTTCTCCCAATATCTTTCAAACACGGCGATTCTAGAGGCCCAATTTGTACCTTGGACGCATGACAACACCTTGTGTTCTCTCAGGCTCTTGAACGAACCGGCCTCCGATATCTTGTTCCGAACTTCTTTGCGCGATGATAAATTTCTACTTCCCGCGTAAGTCCACCCCGCTTCACTCGTAAGCCTCGCAGCAGACCACAGACAGTTGCGGGTAGCTCCCTCCGGGGGAAACTTGTTTTCTAGCTGTGTGTGAGCGCGCGAAGAGTTATGAGAGGTGAATGATTTATACTCTTATACACACACACACATACGGACAAGGAGGGTAGAATGGTATATCTGGCAGGTCCACGAGACGAGTCTCGTGTCTGCTCCCCAGCACCGTCAGTTCCCACGCACCTCGCTGGGATGCAAGCCGAGCCAAGCCACCAGGCGAGCCGTGCGCGGTAGTACATCTTGGGGACGGCCTAAAAAAGGAGTCTGATATTTTATACCACCCAGAAAGGGTGAAGCGGGGGAAGGTTTGACTGGAGGCTGTACAGGCTGCTGCTGCTGCTGCAAGTAGCTATATCTGGGGTGGATCTCTTGCCCAAACCGAACCGAATGCCGTTTTTGGGTTTGGGGAAGGCGCGCAGGGTAAAATGTCGCTCACCCAACATTGTGTCTGTCGTGTGTGCGTGTGTGGCAAAGAGGTGTTCTTGCGTCGATGCAGCAAAAGGAAGCCGGGGAAGGCAGTGACTGCCGTCAGTAGCCGATATGTTCACTGGTTGATATCGTGTTTCGCTGCAAAAGTCAATGGACGAGCGAGCGAGCGCGCGCGCGCGGGCGAAATCGGGCATCGATTCCGTTTTGGTGGGCTCGGGGGCAAGCACACGCACCGCACACAACAACAACAACAGCAACAACATCCACTTACACACCAGGAGCGGCGTTGGTTGTAGCCCGGCCTGGGCGAGCGAGAGGGAGCGAAACCGGCCGCGAGTGGTAAAAGGCAAGCGAGAAAGCCGAATGGATGGATGCGCCCCTCATTTGCCCGGGGTTTGCCGTCCGGTGGACCGGTTTCGAACGTCTCGACCCTAGCGGGGCCAGCGGTGTACTAGTGAGGGGTGTATCGCAGACTCTCGGCGCACCGACGAGCCATTGGAACATGCTGGCCGAGACCGCAGCATTTCACTTTGGAGAGCGACTGAATGGGACAGAGGGAGGCAGTAGGTTGCCCTTCGGTACCAAACGCTGTTTTCCAACGTTTTTCCACACGAGCGGAACCCCATCAACACACACACACAATGAGTCGAGAAATCGATATCGTGCGGAGTGCAAACGGAAATCCGACGAGACATTGACTTTGACGTAGTGCAACAACAAAAACCACGGGCCCATCGAGGGAGATCGCCGCTACCTTGAGTGAACTGTCGCACGGGGCCGCTCCGTGCTGCTGGACGAAGATCTTGATCCATTGTGCGTGCGTCTCGGTGACGAATCGAACGACCTCTGAGCGGAGATGCAAGCAAGCGTGCCTAACCTTGGGAAGGCATGTCCGAATATCCGAACCTCACGATAGCTGCTAGACTTAGAAAACATCCAGTGAGATCTTATCTCGTCGGGTATCTCGCCGAGTTAGTTTAGCAAACCAACAACCGGGGCCAGAGACCGGCCTGAAAGCACCATGTTAGGCCCTCCGGGGAATTTCGATTTCAGCTCACGAATACATTTCGAAAAGACTTGCTAATCGGGTTTAAAGCTGTACTACAAACCATAGTTTGGTGAGGTTTAGTTTTGAAATTGTGTGTTTGCATATGTCTTGCTGTAATATTCACTAATATTTTGGATTTGCACATTGCTTCTTGCTTGTTCGACGTAAGTTAGAATATGGTATCAGATTTTTCCAAAATGTTTCCAGATTTTTAAGGAAGTTTGGAGTGTTATTTTCATAAACGTTACATACACTTCTTCTATTTGACGTAATGTCCTACGCGGACATGCCGGCCTATACAGACTTTCGAGACTTAATTCATTACCACGCAGCCGGATAGTCAATCCTTGCTACGGGGGGACGGTCCATTCTAGGTTTGAACCCATGGCGGACATGTTGAGTCATTCGAGTTGACGACTGTACCATGAGACCGCCCCAAATACACATACACGTTACATACACATTGTCAAAAATTAATGCCTTAAAGTTGTAATTTAGCGAAAAAGGCTTTATCTGGTAAAGCAGGGATCCAACCCAGTATTCTATTGACAATAGCAATGGGAAACCTCCTTATCGAAAGCAGGTTGATTTATCAAGCTGAAAAATGATTATTCCACAACACCAGTGTTTCAATACACTTAGACATCCTAATGTTGCCAGAAAGACTTCTGCAAACTTTGTTATTATTCGTATTCAGTTATCTAATTGAGTCTGGCTGTTCAACAATATTGCAAATCAAAACCGCTTTAGAGTGTACATTTAAGATGACATGTGTTATGCGTTATCAGCAGCTGCGCGAGCCAATATACTCGTTTTTGGCAGTGGAATGTCCCGCTCTAGGTAAGATAGAAGGAACAAAATCTAACGTAACGATGATTTTCAATAAACTGTTGTCCTGAACAGCCTCTGCATTGGTTGAACGAAACAAAAATGGAATGGTCTAATTCTCCAGAATAGTAGAATATGACATCTTCAATATTTCAGTGTTGCACGTTCCCTAATTCTCCCACCTTCAGCAGTCTCGCTAATCTTTGAAATATCCCCAGCTTCTTATATACACAACTGGAATTTGAACTCAGCTTTGGAAAGCGTTTGCCGTCCCTCGTGCATAAAGATTGGACGACCCACAGTAACCGCACGTGGTACGAGATGACATCTACTTACAGCTGGCCGTGCCTCGTCGATGCTGGAATGGGTACACCTTTTCGACTGGTTGGTGGTACTGCAGCTGCTGCTACTGTTGCTGCAGCAGTATGGTTCGCTGCAACTCCAATCTTTGTAGGCCGCTGCTGCTGCTGCTGCTGCTGTTGGTCAATGTCTTCGCCACCGTTACTGTTGGTCGCGAGCGTGAGACAGATCGAGTTGTTGTTGCCGTGTTCGCTGCTCTCGTTTGGCAACCGGTTGCACTTCGGCACCCACGTTGCGACGGCCACATACACCGTCGACCTCTCGCCCTCCTCCTCCTCATCATCCTCCTCCTCACCACCCTCGTGGTCCTCCAGCCCGTTCTCCCCTGGCTCATCACTGACGTCGTCGTCGTAGTATTCACGCCCGCCATTACCATTCACGTCCGGTTTGCCTGTGCCGGTGCGGTTCAGCCCGAGCCGGGATCGCTGGTACCGGCTGCGCAGCTCCGGCCGATGTTCGCTGCCCGCGTCCGCTCCGGCACGGCTTCGCTGGCCCAACTTCCGCTGACCGGCCGAATCCTTCCGGGCGTGGGCGCTGATACTCTCGAACTTGTAGTAATAGCTGCTGTGATTGATGTTGCGATACTCGACGACGGACGTTTGCGGACCGGCTTCTTCGTGCTGCTTCGACCGCTGCTGCTGCTGCTCCATTGCCTGAGGATCGTGAACCTTGGTAAAGTCGACGTACAGTGCGTCCTCGTCGTCGTGCTCCCGCTCGATGGCCGAGACCGATCGGCACCGGTCGTCCCCGTGCAGGGCTCCCTCGGAAGACGACACGCTCCGGCTGCGATGCGGCAGTTCCTGCTGCGTCATGGCGACGCGCCGTCCCGCCAGCAACACGCCCCCGCCGATCTGTCCCGCCTGACGTCTGCCCGGCAGTAGTGCGTGCTTCTTCGCCTTCCGGATACGCTGGTATGCGTCTGCGATGAGATGGCTGGGTCCAGTCATCTTCTCCTCTTCTTCCTCCTCCTCCTCCACTTCCCCCTCTTCCTCCTCCTCATTGTCTTCGTGCAGAGCGGCAGTGTCTGCGTCCTGTCCCGTGCGCCGATAGTAGAACTCTTGCTCGAACGGCAACCCGTTCGGGAATTTGCTGGAGAAACATTCACTTCCACCGCTGCCGGCACCCCCAACGTTCAGCAACCGCCGGTTGCGCTCGGTCGGTTGCTCCCGATCCGCTAGCGGTAGCCGTTGCGGTATGGCCGAACCCTTCTTGCCGCCTGGCTGGTGCTTCTGCCCACCGTTGACCGACACTGCCGGCTGGTGGTTTTCGTTGTTTTCCTTGATCACCCGCCCGCCCCGCTGGCTCTGTAGATGGTTGTTGTTGAGCAGATCGATCACGCGCATATTGTGATGGTGCAGCACCTTGGCCACCTCCCGTTCGGCATCGTGCGGCGCGACGTTTGCTGCCCCGATTGGTGCGTTGCAGCCCGGCCCGGTTGCCTTCTTCGCTATCGTGCCAACGCGACCGGTGGTGTTTGTGTGGGCCCGGCTCGAGACCACGCGCAGCTGCGGCTTGTGCGCATTGTACGTGCGCTTCTGGGCGGCGGTGGTGCTGGTGGTGTTGGGCTCGACCACGCTGCTACCGTTCCCTGCGGGCCGCGAGTACTTCGGCACGATCGATTCAACGGACGTGCCGGAGCTGCCGGGAGACTTGCGGCAGGTGAGCGGAGTCTGCAGGAACCGATTGTTCGGCAGCTGCTGTTGCTGATGAGGGTTGGGATGGAGATGGTGGCTAGTGGCCGTTCCGGCCACGGTGCAAAAGCTGGACGTCGTAAGGCGCCGGTTCCACACGTTCGGCTCGACGATTCTGGCCGAGCGGGCAATGATGCGGGGCGACTGGAGCAACGGCGTGTCGCCGATCGGCTGTTCCGGCAGCTTCTTGGCCGGTGGTACTGCCGCCAACGTTCCCGCAGCACAATGCACCGCACAACGATCGGTGGGCTGCTGCTTGCCGCCAACCGTTGTCGTTGTTGTTCCGGAGCGGCCCGACGGCCCGTGCTGCTCCTGGCTCGATGAGATCTTCTGCTGCCGGATGGCGGCAAACGAGGTGGTGGTAGGGCTGCTGCCATTGCTACCGTTGCTTAGCCAGTTGTTGCTGACGTTGCGCGCCAGGTTGCCTACGCGGTAGCCGAGCGGCGCTATCTGCAGGCGGGCAGCGGTGGGAACCTGTCCGCCGGCCGTTTCCGTGCCGGAGGAATGGCGCGAAGCGTGCCCGATCCGATGGTTCCCGCTCGATGCTGGTGAGGAGTAGGTGCCGGTGGTACCATTGCCAGACAGCCGGAACGAGCCGTACTGCCGCGAGAACGGCATAGTGGAAAGACTGCTAGACATGGTTGCTGGATAGGGTTGGAGGTAGGTGGAGCTGAATGATGGCGAGCACTTCCTTTAATTACAAACACACTCAGCCGAACATCAGATCATGGATCGGTTGAGGGCGGCGAAGAGGATGAGGCACTAATAGATACTCCAACTGTTGGTGAGTCTGCCGTGCAGGTTGATTGAGCAGAGGAGCAGAATGTTCTGCTAAGATTGATTGTCAGAGAGACAGACAGATAGAATAGACAGTATATTTCTGTCCACGACGCCCTCTATCACTAATGTAACTTTCTAACACGAAAGCTATCAAGACACCAGAAGAAATCACAGCCACTCACAGCTCTGCACTAAGGGCGGAGAGGGAAACACTACAAAGAGCACTAGCAAAGATGGCGAGCAGGACGCCGCGTTGTACGCAAACGACGCTATGATGAGACCATGAGACAATATGACTAGACTGGCTCTCATCTGTAACACCCACAAACGCACGTTATATATGCATGCAAACCAACACTACACAAACACGCACAGCCAATGAACGATCGGGAATTCGGCAGACGCGCCGTTTGCACACGATCCGAACAATCAGAGCAGAGTAGTGAAACGCTTCCTTATCACAGACGCCACGCATACACTCTCACACGATTCTGCTTACACACTAGCGCTCTAGTAGTTCTTGCCTTTGGTCGCTCGCTCGCAACCGATGTACGACCGCAATGGACCGCATCACATCACAAACTGCAACGCGGGGAAACGGGTTGGGCTGGTTGGTTGATCGAGAGGCGGCGAAGAGACGCGTACCAGGCACCAGAGACCTAATAAAGAACGCAATTGCAAAATCAACCTCCAGCACACACACTATCGGTTGATAGCAGAGTGCATCGACGGCATGTGTCATTGGCCCCGCGTGTGGCTCTCTCTCTCTCTCTCTCTCTCTCTCTCTCTCGCATGTTCCAATCTTCTTCTGGAGCGCACTTTGCCCTGTCTCTAACGAAGCCCGGGGACGGACACAAAGCAGCAAACGAGGAAACCGAGCAGCCAAGTGAGTCATTTTTAAGGTGGAGAGATTAATTGAACTGTCTGACTGACCCACCTCCCGCTTCCGTCAGATGGTCAGATTTCTACAAATATGGTGCAAGCCGACAAAGCAAGTACACGACAACGCCTCG
Organism: Anopheles melas; assembly: GCA_000473525.2. Classification (NCBI taxonomy): domain Eukaryota; kingdom Metazoa; phylum Arthropoda; class Insecta; order Diptera; family Culicidae; genus Anopheles; species Anopheles melas. Next base: position 13,259 of record AXCO02004360.1, on the reverse strand, counting down.
CAAGCAGAAAGAGAAGCAGCAGAAGAAGAAGGACGTCGCCACGACAAGCTAAAGGACCCCTCAATTAAGACTAATAAACTTCAGGCGAGTCGGCGCTGAATATCATCGGAATGTACTAAGCGAGGCTTCTTCGTAGTGCTTTCCGGGATGATTTTTTATGTTGTTGTTGTCTTCTACTACCAAACTCCTGTACAATAACAACAAAAAAGTGAATTCCTTTTCTCTGCTCATTTCGCTCATTCTGGCTCTATCGCGTACCGCGAGTCCACTGAACTTCTACATCGTCTGAGAAGGGGAGGTCTTTACAAAAGAACGTACTCAGGCTACGGGTGGTAGCCGCTCTGGCCGGGAGGGAATGGAACCTCGTACCACATGTTTGCAATCTATTCGCAACGCAAAACATTCACCGACGAAACGAAAACCCACCACCCAACAATCTGTTGCTCTGAAATCGCCCCGCCATCTGCTTCCACACGTCTGGGATTAACCTTCCCGCAAGTTTGAATCAAACTTTCCATACCACATGATTCCGTGCAGTCTGTTTTTTTTGTGTGGCTTTAATGTCTATACACCGCGTCTCTTCACACGACAGTCTCAGACTCTTTTCTTGCTTGTTCAGACACACCACTCACCACACCGGGAACTAACAAACCAAAAAAAAGAGCACCACACACATAAACCACACACTTTAGACTCGATCTTGGTTGACTACGACATGAGGGGGCCACTACTACTCTGACCATCGGAGAAAGAAGATGCGTTTAAATGCGCGAAAATCTGTGCTCCACAACCCTCGGACGCACGCGGAAGACTGAGCGTCGGCGGTGTCCGTCCTGTGCTGAATTGTACGAAGACATAGCCCGGGGCATGGCAAACCCCGGTCCTTGTGCAATAATTGCCTTTCAATTGACCCCGACTGTGCTGGGCTGGCTGGGCTACGAGACATTAGAATAAAAGGGGGCGCAATGTTTAGTTTGAAGTTTGTCGTGTCCAGAACAGACTGTGTACGTCCCCTGATAACACACACACTAGATCACGCGATAAGCATCACGATGGCAAGTGGTGGTCATCATCAGCTTGGACATGTACCGGGGAGAAGGTTGTGAAATCGTTATCATGTGTCACACATCAGCACAACCCCGCCGTCGCAATGGTTTCTTCGCCCTGGCTCCGCGTTACAAACCACACTACAATTTCCAGGAATGCTGAGATCATCAGAGATTAAACCAGACCCAAACCAAGTGCAAGTCAGGAAGCGAACGCGTAGCATCGTGAAGATTAATTAGTGATATTGATAATGGGATCACACACACACACACACACCCGCGCGCGCCAAGTGCAGCGGGCGAAACCGACAACAAGCCGGCATGCGAAGACATGCTTTGACAGACAAATGGAGCACCACGATCCACCGCTGCCGGAAGAAACCACTTGATCAGTAGTTAGGAGCAGTAACAAACAAAACACACACACACCCTCAATCAAATGCTCTACTAAAGAGTATTGTTTACGACGATCGTCCATGACGGTGCGGTCGCGTGTGTTATACCAGAGGGAGCGAAAGAAAGAAGATGTCAACGTGAGCATATAGGTGGCGATGGCTAATATACCGTGAGCAGCAGCACACACACAGCAGTAATGTGCTTATCGTCCGATTAAAACCATCGATTTTGTAGCTGCCTTTGTTGGTTTTAGCTCAGCTTTCAGCTGCTTCGCTTGAGTGCTTAGAGACTCCACCATGTCCATGCCAGACGCGTGACCCGTCATCCAACGTTGAATGAGGGGGAGGATGGGATCCTAATAATCCCTGCCAGTTATTTATCGCACTATCGGGCGTAAATGAGGTAGCTCCACTCTGCAAGTGAAGTACTCTCACGCAATCCGGCGCGAGACATCATCCCGTAAGCATGGGAGGGTACCGCGCTGCTAAATCACTGTATTGGCAACGACCACCGCCACTCCGCTCGAAGTGTGACGCACTCCGGGGGCACCGGAGTTTCATCATTCCCCTCCTCCCAATAGTTGGACAATAAAACGGAACAGTCGGATATGAAGCGACCAGCGAAAACATGTGGTGTTTGTGGAGCTAACGATCTATTTAATTCCCAGTCCTCTTCGCGCCTCTTCTGCCTTCCTTAGTTGCTGTCTCAGCTCATCCCGCAACGACGGCTCGAGCAGTAGAACGGCAGATAAAAGAGGATATCGAGATAGAGAGAGAATAAGAGAGAGCTAGTGAGACTACATCGCACATAGCAAAAAAATTAATGGTGCAACCGTATGGGAATGAGTCATTCTGAGTCCTTGGAAGATCCGCCAGAAGCAGGGAGAGACCCCGTACAGAAGGCGAGTGTAGATATAAATTACAAAATGGCACTGTTTGTTGATCGGTACACGATCGGTGTACATATATATGTGTGTGTTTGTGCACGTACCAGCAACGTACTACAAAGTCGCAACCATATGCGTGCGAGATGGTTCCATGATGGCAACAAAGTACACCACCACCATCATCATCATCATCATCATCATCGCCACCTTCTCCCTGGGCAAACTCCATCTCCGTACTGGAGGTTTGATGGTTCGTTCGCTTGTTATTTTTATTTTGGATACCACGGCGGTAATACTACTCTACCCCCGAATGTTGTCCCTTCCCCCACTACCCATTTCGGGAAAGGAAAGTAGGGTGGTCTCAATGTCACGCCGTGGAGTGCGACGGCGTAGATTGGTGATAGCATCGCTGTATTTAGAATTGGCGCGGGAAATTAAAGCGGGCCACACCGTCTCGCGTGCTGAAGTGAACTGCGACCCAGCAGGGCAGACGATAGTACAAAAGGACAAGAACGGAAAAAGAGAACGGGTATAGTAATGAAATAATTTTTTGTGATGCTGACTAACGTTTGTTTAGCGAGCAACAGAACAGCAACAAAGCAACCTGCACTGTGTTTGTTTGGGTTAGATTTTTATTTCGATATGAAACACTCGCCCAAAAGATGCCGGCCTGATGATGCGCCATACTGTGACCCTGAGGACACTACTGGGAGCACACAGACCATGTACTTTTTTGTATGTGGACTTGATAGCGGAGAGAGCACAGTGGCTCAAGCGTTTATAATCAGCAAATAACTAGCTAACCGAAGCGGCACCACATCTGCTCCCTCGTAATCAACGCCTCAATCTTGATGCCTGAAATGTTTGGACATCAGGAATTTCAGGAACTTACAAACCTAAACACAAAGCAGATGAACTAGTTTCTTCAGATTCACTTGCCTCCTGCAAAATATCGTTTGTCATGTTGCCAAACTTCCAATCTGCTCAAGTTCCTCTTCTTCCTCCAAATGTTGGCGATCTTCATATCGCCAAAGCGGTTGGTTCTAGCATTATTCTAACCTCAACAAAAACCCTCGATATCTCAATCGCTGCATGTTAAAGGTAGGTCGTAGATTGGGCACCTTTCAAGCTGCCTAATAAATTCCGTTCTACTTTCGCCCTCCGACAGTGTGGAGTGGAACGTTGTTAGGTGGCCCCTCTCCCCACATCGCCGGATATTCCGGGTCGGATGTCGCTCTTTAGCTCGTTGACCCAGTGACCCTCTGACCGTCGGGTCGTTTACCATCTTGTGCCAGGTGGCGTTCTCGGTAGCGCTCGGAATAAATAAGGACTCCAATCATTAAGTGTTACACCGATACTGACACGCGACCCGTCGCACTGGGGTGGGGGCGGCATAATTGGAACCAATTTCATTAGCCGCGGCGCCTAGCACTACCTTTTCTATGCACAGGGCTGTGGTAACATCTTACAACGGTAATGCTTGATTCGCGAAGCTTTTGCGTTGTGTTTTGTTTGTTGTTTTATTTGGAAGGATTACTACGTGGCCCACTTTTTCGGAGCGATAATATAATCTGCTGCCGAGGAGAGCATTACAGCACCGTCGGCCAGGTTTTGCGCACACCCAAACTGAAGAGCAGGAAGGAAACGCATTCAAAGTACGTCCTTCCAGCTACCATCCAAACACAGCAGCTCATCCTACACTTGTGCCCTTGTTATACCCTCTTGAGTGTTTAATTTCATATCACCCCGTCTCGGGGCATACATACGAGAGACAGAGAGCAACAGTACACTCCGTCGCGCCATTGGCTCCGTGTGTCCAAAAAAGGCAATGCGGCGATCGTGTGGCTGCGCAAAAGTCCGAACAACGCGAAGGGAAGGGGTACTCTGTACGTCTCATTAAGAGCCTCGGGAGCCTTACGAGCCGGACCTAAAAAGGCAGATCTCCGGTCGCTACTGCAGCGCTCAACGGGGATTGCAAGGATGACTTCTCGTGCATCCCTGAGCCACGTATTTGCGCGGGCATGAAAGAGCGAGAGAGAGCAACATAAGTTTTAAGGTTGCGGAGGCTTTGGGGTGTTTTTAAGTCTTCAAGCTGGAAACCGAGCCAAATGATTGCTTCATACGAAACATTAACGGCAACAGCGGCGCAACTAGTTTACGTCTCAGGGTGTAGGTGGCAATGAACCAATTTCATTGGATGGAAGCAAAGACAAACCCTTCCATGAGAGACGCTCCAGAAATGTTGCAGATCTTCATGAGGAGTACATCTAAACGAATGATCCTAAAAACGCTACCAAGGCCACACCGTGCTATCTTCACAACAGAAAGAAAACTAAAAATACGACGCACACGAATATCCGTTTTGAGTGATCTCTAACAAGCAGTGCCCTGCTCTGAAATGCGGTCTCTGCCAGCTGTCAAAAATGTACAACTCTCCAAACTTTACCGAAATCCCTAACAAACAGCAAAAGAAGGCATTAAAACCCAAATGCAAGCGGCAGTGACAGCGGCGTCGGCCGGCCAGTGCACTGCAAGGGTTTGAACCGGTTGTGCATTAGCACCAAGCATACGACGGGGGCTCTATCACACGCTGCAGCAAAACTGTGCAGACGAGTGCAGAGAACCAACCCAACGATCATCCCGCGGGCAAACCAGCTCGAACACACACACACACACACACATATGGCTGCCGCCCACTTGAGACGCTCGGTAGGGCGCTTGGGTCGGATCATAATCCGGCAGCACCGGAAAAGGGACGGACGCACTGCAGCAGCAGCAGCAGTCAAGGTGTGTGGGTTGTCGTCGCGAAGGGCACCGAAGGGTGCACAGTGGGTGAAGCGGACTGTTCCGCGACTCTAAGATTGATTTACGCCAATTGCATCTCGAGAGCTCACGCTTCCTCACGCCGTCCCGGCGTATGCTGCACACACTGTAGCAACAAACTTACAAAAAATCGCTTTAGCCCAACGTACCGTACCAAGAGTCTCGGTGCTCAACCTCCCTTCCCTCCTCCCCTCTACAATTACCCCACCTGCACACACCTGCATAGGTAGAGTGGGGCTGCCCTGCATCTTGAAGCTGCCGCTTTTCTTTCGTGCTTTGCAAAGTAAAGTGAAACGATTTTGTGCTGTTTTTTTTATTATACACCATCGCCCACCTTACTTCTCTTGTGTACCACCACCACCAGTGGCAGACGCGGGTTTGAGTTTTTGTTTCCTACCCACAGGGATTTACCCCGTCTCCACTTCGTCCCCCTTCTCTGTCGTTTATCTTCTTTTCATCATATTGACGGTCTGTGCTTGGCTCCGACCTGACACAGAGAGCACCACCTAGCAGTGGATCGAACCCATCGATCCACCCCGAAGAGCTGCACACTTTATCGCTCCCTCATCAGCGTCGCACGCTACCCCCCCCCCCCCCCCCCCCCCCCCCCCCCCCCCCCCCCCCCCCCCCCCCCCCCCCCCCCGCCCAGTACATCCTGCCGAAGCCATCCCGCACATTGGCCGCTCCAAATCTAAATCACATATTATATTTGAAACGGTGGTAGCCGCCTTAATGTGTGATTGCTTTTCCAATGCAGTTTTTTGTTTGTTTGTTGTATTGCTCAAGCAGTGAGAGCTTCATCCAGGGCGACGACGTTCGGTAGCTACAAAGTAACACACAATAAATGATTCAAGACGCACGGCGCGGGAGAGAAAGAAACTGCTCCAGCTGCCAGCTACCATTAGACACATTAAACAGGAACGATAGCGAACCATAATGGTGCTGCCGCCGCCACAGTGTGCACATACGAGCGGGCGAGCATAATTTGTGTGGCAATAATGCGGGCGCGCACACAACCCCACCACGCACCAGCCCCGGGGAGCACATGAATTTACAACAAAAAAAACAACAACAACAAAAATGCCGAAAACAAAAAGGCCAACCTTAAAACAGCAAAAATGGCACAAAGAAAAAATAAACAACTTCCCGCTTCATGAGGAGGAGGAGGTGGAGGAGGAGGAGGGGGATGACGGGAGCCAGGGGCATAAAGAGGCGAAAGAAGAGAGCAGCAACATCAACAGCAAGAAGAAAACAACACATAAACCTCGATCGGAGAAGCAAACCCACCAACAATTAGCCCCAACATCCGATCGGTGCGCGCTACCCAGCCAGCAAAGCCGATCGATGTGAAGTGGTTTTACTCGTTTCCTCCCTGTTTTTCCTCCTGCATGTGTCTGTCGCTCTCTCTCTCTTTCTCTCCCCTCTCTCTCTCTCTCCGTCTGTCCACCCGTGCCAGCACGATTGCAATAATTTTCGCCCATCACCGCTTCCGAATTTTATGTTCCGACCAGGCACGGCAAAACCTTCCGCCCGCTAGCTTTCCCTTCCTTCGGTGTGTTTTCCTTTCCGTTTTTTTTTCACACACCATACACCTTCCTATATAATGGAAGGGATGATCCAGAAAAAAATCGTACAAATGCACAACACACACACGGGTAGTGTTGTGGTGTAATGCAGCCAGTGCAGCCAGACCGTGTCACAAAAATTGGTAAACAGTGAAGGAGCTGCTCACGCGTTGATAAGAAATTGTACACAGTGGGAAAGGAATAGGGATGGGGGAGGGGGTAAGGTAAGGGGAAGACGAGCAGAGGAGAGGATTTGGTTTGTTTATGAAACGAGCATGAAATGTGGTGCCGTAACGCGATGCAATTCACGGTCAACTGCACGACTGCCCTGCGGAAGGCGTTTTTTGTTGTTGTTGTTGTTTGATTTAAAGTGGAACAACTTCAAGCACTCGATTGGAAGATGGCAGTGAAACAAGACAAGAGTGAGAGATAGAGAGAGAGAGAGAGAGAGAGAGAGAGAGAGAGAGAGAGCGAAGATGAAGCAAACGATTTGAACATGTTGTTGGTTCGTAACATAAGAAGGCAGCAATTTTGTAAAACATATTACCCACTCAATGCTGCGCACAAGGAAGTGGGGTTTCAAAATGGAGCACATGGGTGAACAAGATGCAAGGCACCACATGATTGATTTCTCGAAACCGTTTTAAAATGTCTGAGGCTCGCTCAAAACTGCACAATAAACGCTTATGGCTCCAATGTTTGGGAGAGTTTTCAAAAGTGCCGCGAATTGGACAGATATTCCCCTATGCCAGCCAGACACCAAGAACGAACTTCTAGGGGACTGTCCAATAAAGGTTCAATCACAAGAAATTCTATAACTTCCTTTCAGAGGCCACTTCTAGCGCATCTCCCAAGACTTGGGGCGGTCTCGCCGCCCCGAAAAACGAACACCCAATCAGATCCATTTTTAGATGGAAAAGGAAAGCAGGGGCGGGAGGAGGGGAGAACACTGATACATAATATCAACTGGCCAATAAACAAACCACACCCTAATCAACACGACAGCCACGATCGCCAGCAACCACTACGCTCGTCGGCCGAGGGGTCGTGATTTATTTCCTGATAACTGGCCGAGTGGCGCTCTACTCCAAAGCGGGCAAAAAAATGGCTCGTTTTTGAGGTTGAAGCAAACGAGGAAGAAGCCACGAGACGGTACACACGACGCATATCGATAAGATAACTGCACGACGTACACCAAACCCCCGTTGGCGGTTGCAAATGCATGGTTGATGGGATGATTTGATTACTGCGTCTGCGGCTATGTGAGAGCATAAAAACACGCATTTCTTCTCGGAAGTGGTAAGAACTTTTGATTGATGCCGTCCGATGAGGGGTGGGGAGATGAAGATCATACTTAGGGAACTCTATTCTACCGCTCAGACTCAGAATTTCACGATCACTGCGCGCACCAGCAGAGAAGATTGGAACAGTTGAAAGGTTGAGAGCCACAGGTACACAGACACACACCACCAACACACACACACACACGCACGAGATCCTGACCCTTGCTGATCGAACGATCGGACACAACACTTACACCAGAGCAAATTGGCTAAAGCTTCGCTCAAATCACAGGACACCACACCGGCGTTAGATGACACACGCGGTACGACGGCGACGACGGCGTTACGCGAACCCTCGCCCGGACGCGGCCCAGTTGCCGGTGGCGTGTTGGGGCGTCAGCGATAACACGCGAGAATACAAGCGATACACACGCGCGCACGATACACACACACACACCCGTGGCGGGTACGACGCTGGCAGTGCGACGAACGTACGGCGTTCGGAACGCAATGGCGGCGACGACGACGGCGGCGGCTGCGATGACGACCCCGACGGCACAACGAAAACGGTTCGAAAAAGTAACGTACGCTGCTGCTACCACGCTGCTGTTGGTCCGTGTCCGAGTCGAGCGAATGCGTGCGACCGTGAGTGAACATAGCAAGCGACTGAAACGGCACGGAAACGGTCGGACCGGTGCGACCTGCTGCTGCCGAGAGCCTTCTTGCTGTGCGTTGCGTTTCTGTGTGTATGTGCGCGCCGCGCTGCGACTAGAGAAAGGAACCGTACACAAGCGCAAAGCTTTAGCGCGGCGCGGCGGAGTTGGAGGACAGAAGCATTGACATCTTGCCACCGCCAAGGGTCGCGATGTATTCCGAGACGCACAAGACTGGACCTGGACCGGAAATATGCTGCATCCAACAGGTCCACGTTGAATTCTCCGCTGAGTGTTGAGTGTAAAGTGTATATGTATTGCAAAGCAAATGAATTAAAATCAAAAAGTCTCTTAAACAAATCGAAAAAAAAACCAACGTCACAAATTGTTTCCACTACAGCACACTGCCAAGGGAAAACGATCGCCAACGGTAAAGGGTAAATTTTGACACTCTGTTTTCATTGCCAGCGCTCATAGTGCTGGACTTTATTAATCCCCCCCCCCCTCTCTCTTCAGCCGCCTTCTTATCATACTGACGCGTCAGTAAAAGGAGTGTGTGGCAGCGGCTGATGCTGCCTCTCTCCTCTGCTCCACGCACTGGAGGTGTGCGTCGGTTTGTTTACTGCATTGGGCAGAGGCCAACCCTGTGCACGTCCCACCGCACCGGTCCTACCGATTCGCCATCGTAAAGAGCACGAAAGAAGGCTACCAAGAGCGATGGAAGACGGAGAGTGAAGGAAAAAACTGGACAACTAAAGGGGGGGGGGGGGGGGGCAGTGAGCCCGCGAATAAGGCGCACACTGGGATTAGAGACGGCGGTCTTACGGCGAAATGGTGCCATTCCTTTTTTATGACTGTTCCATTATTATTTTGTTTCATAATTTACTGATTACAAGAGAACATTTAATATCTGAAGCTGATACAAATGAAAAAAAGGAATCTGAGAAGCCATTAACACCTTTTTTTGTTTGTGGCACAGTATGCACCCAGCCCAGGCACTGTTTTCAAAATTTCGAATAGTAACTTATCTTTGCCAATTTTCAGCCAATTGAGTTGTACGCAAAATACGACTATTTTTGTTGTAAAGATACAAAAAAGCATTTGAACTAGTGTTGGGTTTCATGAATCAATCGTTGAGATTCACTCATATGAATCTTCAGCAATAATTGATTCGAAACTCGAATCGATTCTCCATATATTCAAAAATCTCTAAAGATCAATGAATCTCCAAGAATTCATGAAACTCTAAAGATTCAGGATATATTAATCTGTAGGATACACGAATTCATAAGGATTCAAACATCTCCAGGGATTCATGAATCTTTAGAGATGTATGATTTTCAAACTATTGAATTTGTACGATCCCATGGTACAGTGATGAACTCGCACGACCAAGCCTTGCATGGACCGTCTCCCCGTAGCAAAACAAACTATCCGGCTGCGTGATACTTCCCAAGAAGTCTCGAAAGCCTTTAGACTGGCAAGAGCACGTAGGTTGTTACTCCAAAAAGAAGAATAATAAGAAGCTCGAGTTCTATGAATCTTTGGAGATATATGATTCTTTTGAAAGTCATCAATCTTTCAAGATTCATGTATCCTTAGAGAATCACACATCTTTATTCAGATTCTTGAATCTAAATCAGATTTACCCAACACTAATTTGAAATCTTTCACGACCATAACATTTCGAGTACTAAACATACCATACTTTTGTGAATGTACAATAAGATAACATCACAAAGTTGTTGTTTATTCGTTCAGAAAAATATTTGCCTACTTTTATATAAGTTTTATTTAGACATTGTGTCAATAAAAGGATCGATTCAATAATGTTTTAACAAGCGATAACGCTTGTTCTCCAAGGAAAAAAATTCGGCATCGTGGAATGGTTTAAGACAAATGTTCAAGGATCTACGTACGTAGTATACAAATATTTTTGACGGCTACATTTACGGGACATTCTTGAAGTTTTTTTTTATTTATTTGTATTATGCTTTTGGTAAAACTTAATCAGTCTTTATGACCTTCATGTTTGCTCAATGAATATATTTGAAAGTTGGCCTGAATTGTAATGTTTCTCGTTAACTCTGATAACACGCTAGCTCTGATAAAGATTTTTAAAGAGAAGATATGGTATACGACATTCATTTGACAATATTGAATAGGGATTTTACGGACTGGAAATGAAGCATACAATGTTAAGCTGGCTAGAGCAACACTGTAAGTGCACTTTTTGTTTGTGTAGTATTTGATATACATGAGAAACTGCGTTTAACTATATAACTTGATGGAAGGAATGACAATCAAGCCTTTAGCGTTGAACTCCGCAATCAATTTACTGCAGGATCGATGGAAAATGATTCATATCAAACTTTTCTTCTGTACCGCACTGTATAGCGTGTGTTACTTTCGCTCTCTCGTCTCCCAATCATCAGCCTTTCTCCGCCGCCGCCAGCTCTATGTAGCTTTGTCTCGCTCTCCTCTACCCAGTGCCCCTAATTTATGCCATATTCGTGGACGCAGATTTATCTTTCTCCCACCTACTAAGGTGCATGGTGGGGTGTGTTCGAGCATTCTCGTCTATCGTTTGCGGTGCTCGGCGGGTGTGCAGCAAAATAAACCACAACCACGCGCTTTGAACGTTTTGTTTTGAATTCATCCAACGATATGAAAGGGTTTGGGGAGAGTTGGTTCGGTGGCTCTAACGTCAAACCCCCAAAACAAGAACCATTCGCAGAGAGATACAACTCGCCGTACCTGTCTGTTAAAGTTCAACAGCAAGCTACTGCTGAAAACTGACAGCTGACAGGGTCATGGCGTGTAGTAGTAGTTTGGCTGGACGCAACTTCTTCCATCAGAGAACTTGCCCGTAACCCTCGTTAAAGAAACCACCTGACAGAGTACACGCAACACAAAACTGCATGCCAAACAGTGGGTCTGCTTACTTGACGTGGAGGTCCTGCCGTGCCGTGGTGCAACAGCACAAAACAACAAGCACATAAATGCGTACGCAAAAAAAAAACAACACAATAACAACAAATAACACAAAACATGGCCCACGGGTATCAGCCCGGCCGAAGAGCGTGAGGGCGTTTATAGCGTGCCGCGAAAATTATCACCCTCTTCAAGGCTGAGCGCTGCCCCGGCGCGCACGACAGGTAAGCCTGGTGTCCCAAGAACCGGGCGGCGAAAATAGGGCAAGGTTGCACACACCGTTTTGGACGGAAGCGCATGAGGTCTGGCCACACATGAGTGTATGACACATCCTTGCGCGCTGCTTGAACCTGCCGCTGCCTCATCGCTCGGGTCTTTGCGCTCGGAGGATGTCTTTGCCGGCGTTTCGCTTTCTTTGGAGTAACAGTGGGAGAAAGACCAGGGGGGGAGGGGTAAAGGGGAGAGATAATGATTCGATATTTTAGCTTTGAACGCCAATCTAGTGTTGTCAATCTAGAATGGAAGTCTTTTTTGTCAAGCTCACCTACAGGTAGGACACTGTGCCGATACGATGGAAGGTACCGAACGATAAAGCACGAAGCCGAGGCGACGATAATGCTATACCATTTTAAAGATTAAACACAGTAAAGATCTGACACGATGATGGTGCAGAAATTGAGGACGAAACAGAAAAAAGCCGCACTGCAAACGCTTCAACACATTTTGCGACCTCACGCTACTAAAGGAAGCGTTGGGAGGAGTTGATGGGGTAGGAGGTCTTGGTTGGACCCAATGTGCACGAGATCCCACATCCACATGCAACCATACCCTCATTCTAATGTCGGCCGAATATTCCAAAGTTTGTGCGCACGTTCAGCCGTTCCTGCCAAACAAGAACGAGGAAGCGCATTCGTCGCCTATGGTGCGTCAAGATGATGGCTGCGGAGGACAAGCGAATACAAAGAGCCGGCACAAGAAGACACAGAGTGCAGCTAACGCTAACAAGAGCGCGGCCGAGTACAACAAACCTTCTCAAGGTGGATCACCAGGCAATTCCCCCCACCACCACACGCTCGTGCTTCCCCCGGGGTGAAGCGAAAAAAAAACCCGAATACGGGGAAGGTTACTACCGAAAGGTGACATGGGCATAAGACGGGCGAAATCGAACTGTGGAGCGCATAAAAAATCACATTCAACAGTCACATACACACCCATACACATATGCTCACAGGTATACGCACACGCAACGCAAGCAAGGCAAGAGGTGAAAAGTGCAGAGATGATGATGGTGTGTGCTATAAGCGACAAGTCGCGAGGAGGTCACTCGTTGGCAAAATTTATACAGCGAGAAGCATGGCTACGTGTACGGCAACGAGGGGCCAGAATAAGTACGCTACTGAAGGTATTTTGTTTAAAAAAAAACTCTTTAAAAAAATATTCTCAAGTTCACCCAGAAAATTGTTGGCTTTTTTTTAAGTCAAATTTAATGGATTTTTCCAGTTGGCAGCTCATCAGGCCTATCATATACGTCAAACGACTCTCGAATCTATCGGAAGACCCAGAATCGAACGGGAGAATATTTGGTTTCATATTAGCAAATGTTTAAGCAATACGGGCTTTTTGAACCGTTTCTCCTGAATAAACAAAATATATAAGCAAATATTATTATAATA
>KI920427.1:5750-19074 GCA_000473525.2 Anopheles melas | reverse complement strand
AGTGGAGAAGAGTTTCTGGTACTAAGAAAAGCTTCAACCGTTGAGGTATATTTTCCACCATTCCCCTTCCCGCTGTCAAAGTCATCATAAAGACGCGAAGACCAGCTGGTGACGATCGACGGGTGAGTGTTTGAAATATGTTTTCTTATTAGTTTCCAAACACTTACCGAAGGGGCAATAGAAGACTAGAAGTAGCTCTAGAAGCCACGGTTGGGAGTTGTTTGTGTTGTTTTGGGTGTCACTTTTCGACTACGGTTGAAAGAAGCAGGGATAATTCTTTGCAGGAAAAGAGTATTTTATTTGTTTTGTACGAGTTTTGTCAAAATAAAAGTAGGCATGATTGTCTTCTGTACACTGTTGGGCTCTTCGGATGTGATTAGATCGATAGAAAATAAGAAAACCAATATTATTTCATTGGAAATACGAACTATACAAACAATCTAATGAAAACTCACCATCTATTTTTTAAAGTATATTGTTAGTTTAAACGCTTGCTGTATACAATCAGTTCCTCAGCTTTTATTGTGTTTAAACCAGCCCTGGGACCACGCGGAACAAGCTTCTCTCCCACTGGAGGGGCTGATATGATTTATTGCAACGGAAGGCACCAGACGGTTCCAAATGGATGTTTCATGCTGCGCCTTCGTTGATGAGAGTTTGCCATCGATTTGGGCAGCTGGGATTTATCTTTAATGTTGTTGTTTTTTTTTACTTCTATCTTTCGCCAAGTATAGTTCGACTGTGCAGTTGACAGGGTAAATAATGTAGGGGGAAAAGGGTGGCAAAAAATCAATACGCTTGATAGATTTTTTTTTTTTGCAATTTTATTCGCTTTACGTCTTTCTTTGTCACCATTGGCTGCGGTGACGTCACAGCGCGGCGTGACACTCTCTGGCACGCTGCGTTAAAATGTTTTGCGTATCTTTTGTTCAAACGACCGTAGAAACGGCGTACACCAAACACACAAAACTGCTTCCACGTGCCAACAGTAACATCAAACGGAATAAACATGACCTTTCACTGCAAACCGAACCAATGCTAATCTTTACTGTAAGTCTTCTTTTTTTCACAGTACGTCTGCGATAAATGCGCAATCCAGAGATTGCGTCTTTCTGGAAATACTGGAAGATATCCAAGGTGTTTGTTTTTATGTTTACTCACTGCCCGCTGGTTGTTGATACCTTGAAAACGATTTGTGATGCTTACCATGAACTGAACTGATGGACGAGATAAGAATTTGTTTCACGGAATTGTGTTGGTCCATATTTTTTTTACTTTTCCATGCCAAAGTGACCGCTTTGAGCGCTTCAGCTACATATCCTTCCGCTGGAGCGGTAAGACGTAATAATAAAATAAAAATACTTTTTTTCAGCCTCCAGTCCAGAGCTTTGTTGACCTGGTGAGTTGGGAAAACAACAGTATTTTTTTCGGTTGATATTCATAATAACATCATGTTTTTTTCTCTCGTCATAGCAGTGGGTGGCCAAAGCAGTAGCCTTACAAGTGGGAATAACAACAATATGTGACCATTTAAGGTAAACAGACTTATGCTTTTGATTGTCAACATGATACGAATTTAGAATAGTATGAAACAGTGCGGGAAAAAGTCTGGTCAAGTGTATATAGAGTAGCTTAAAACATTCAAAAACATTACCGTTTATGGAAGCTTTTTACATTTGTAGTGTAGGCTTAAACTTTAAACGTTATCTTTTATTTATTTTAACTATCTTATCTGATGCAACCAGAAAGACAACAGCGGAAAGTATTTATTTACTGTTCAGAATTAGTACAATTACAACAATTTTTACCGAATGTGAAACGAATTCTGTCATGGATTAACCTCTAATATTGCAGGTACCTTAGATCAACTTTCTCTAGAAAATCTGTCTAGAAAGTCACTTTAATGCTTTCTTACAATCCTGTAGGCTCTTTCGAGATTAATTTGGAGATGATTTTTATACAAATATGAACTACATGCTGTACAACTAGTAAAGAAAGGACGTAGGGGCGTTGTTTAACACGCTTAAAAATATACACAAATTCGACGAACTGAAGCGTCTAATAAAGCGTAGGCTAACGGAAGCTTCTTCCCAATCAATGTGCACTTGAGAATACGGTCAGTATAAGCATGCCAATTCAAACAACAGCAGCAGCAGGATTTTATTGAACCTTCACTTCATACTCAGATGTTCTCGAGTGGTCTGATAGCATTAATATATCTCGGCGGACTTCATATATAGGTGTGCAAACGTCGTTAAACCACCTACACCGTGCGCAAACCGTTCCATTTCCATTCCCTGCTGCACAAAGCGAAGCGCTGCAGACAGAGCCATCCCGAACCGTCGGCATGCCGAGCCAATTATGAGCGGGCATGTAATAATTTCAATCATTTCACACCCCATAAAGACAAACATGACTGTTCCCTATCGGTATACCGGTTTCCGGTGATGTTTTTCCTGGATCGGTGCGGGTCCAGCACTACCATCGTATCACATCGTCCGTGTGTGTGTCTTGTGATTGAACAGCAAAGGCCTTCCCGCAAGATTTCCCGTTTGGCGCAGCGCATTGCATTTTCTCGCCCGCCAATGTGTCTTACCGATTGCGGCCGCAGTCCACACACACACACACACACACACACACACACACACACACACACACACACACACACACACACACACACACACACACACACACACTAACAGCATGTGCTGGCTGTCTGCAATGCTTCACTAGCTTCATCGCACATCGTCATCGCCATTCGTTTCGTCGTCATCGTTTCGTCCAATATTTACATTCAATTATTTGGTTTTCCTTGCGTTGACTTTACATATTAAATATTTACTCAATGCCAACGGGCTGCGGGCTGCCAGTGTCGTCGTCGTCGTCGGCGATGATGATGATGATGACGGTGATGGTGGTGGTATTGCATCGGCACCGGTACCCATATCGCACATTGTCATCACCTGGCAATCGATCGATCACGTGCCGGGGCGGGATACGGTTGCAGCGGATGTTAAACACCGCCCAGCCCATCCTCGCCAGGATCTGTCCCGGCTGGGAGTGGAATGAAATTAGGTTTCTTTGTTTGCAACCCGGCCCGGTTCATCCCGGTCGGTACGGTATGATGTTTCGTACGATTTGTTTTACATGCCGGTGGCGTGGGGCGAGCTGGGACGGGCAGGAAAAGCTCTAAACCCAATACGGAAACTGATTTTCATCACCTTTTCGCATTGTAACAAATCGGCGTCGCTTCCTGGACGAGCTCATCCCAAACTTCATCCGTCCAGTGTCTTCACACCAGCTGCGGGGTAGATTAACGATCGAGCTGTTTGATGAGGTAAAAGACATTAAAAAGCGGTAAAACTGTGCTGGGAAATCAATCCATGTACATGGTATACACGGCGACACGTCCTTCGACACGCGGAACACATCGTCTAGGTTATTGCCTAGGGCAGTGGTTGGCAGGCTGCAAACCCGCTGGCAATAGTTGTTATTTTATCTTTTAGAAATATTTTCACAAAATAATAATTTTAAATTAGTTTTATTTGTAGCTCATAACTGTCTAAACGTCTAACAACGTAATGAGATTATGTCTTTTCAAAAAACAAAAATGGAAGCACAAACAAACTAACATTTAAATCATCACAAGAGTTAATTTTAATCACAAATTCAAGAGTTCTTTAATTAAATAATAAAATTCTTCAAGAGATTCTTTATAATGTTCATTGAACTTGATAAAAATTCACAACGAATGTAATTTACACTTGAAGTTGCCCATCGCTTGCCAAATTTTCAATCCAGCAATTGCCAGCCTGACAACCACTGTCCCGATCTGTCTTTGTGTCATGGGCATCGAAATGATGCAGGCAACATAAACTTGTGCCTGCCATAATTTTCCTTCCCTCTCTGCGCCAGGACCGACGACTAGTACGGGAAGACAAACCAAAGCAGCAGCGGCGAGATAGAGAGAAAGAGTGGTGGGTTTCGGCCTTTTATGAGCCGGAAATTCATCAAAACAAAGTACAGCAGGAATCGATACGAGCACATGAGGAAGAATGCGAGAGCGGAGCCCCATTTTTGCATCGGGCCCATTTTCCACTAAAATTCTCTCTCCAATACGGAATTGCGGAAGGTTCCGCGAGGGACTAGGTGAAAGGCGCTTACGTGAGCGATAAAATGTCACACGAGAAGCTGGTCATTACACAGCTCTGTGTGTGTGTGTGTGTGTGTGTGTGTGTGTGTGTGTGTGTGTGTGTGTGTGTGTGTGTGTGTGGTGCTACTGCCCGTGATGCCCTGCCAGTGATCAAAATTCAATAACCCCGAGCCCTCTCCGATGAAAATCAATGTCCCATTCGGTTGAGTTATACGCCGAGCTTAGCGTGCACGTCGCCGCGACACTTTCTCGTTATCTGTGACGTTTTTACAGCCCCTTAATCGAGCTCTCGGTGTGTGTGTGTGTGTGTGTGTGTGTGTGTGTGTGTGTGTGTGTGTGTGTGTGTCACTAACACAAATACAGACAAACGGGCAGCACCGTAATCGAGATAGCGGCAGCGATCATCATTAAACGTGTATCAGCCGCGGGTACTATCAGAAATCAGGTTTCGACTCAAAATCTTGGCATTCATCCCGTCGCTTCAATGGGCAGTCTCATCAGTCTCACTTCCGGGAAAATGGGGGTTATGGTGGAGCCAGCGCTAGACATAAATTGATTTTTAATCACGGTGCTTCAAGGGATGCTCCGTTTGCACGGCACGGTGAGTGGGACGAAGATGATCACCTTCTCCTCGGGTGGCTCAGCCGCTTCGTACGACGGCATAGACGTCCAGCATGTAGACAGGAGATGGGTATGTGTGTGTGTGCCCTGATCTAATTTTCTCATAGCTCGAGATGAAGCTGAAGTTGACTTTTGCATGCATGCATGATGAAGTTGTGAACGGCACACGGGGTCTGTTGTTTAACGAACGTGATCCCGCTGCTGGCACACAGCTTAAACGCAGCGGCAGCAGGCAGAGTGTAGAGAGCAAAAAAAGGCAACGATACATTGCCATTCAATTGAAAACCGTTTGCAATGCATACACATGGAAAGCCTGTTATTTGGTGTGTATACAATTTATTTTGAATCAAAGCTGATATAAGCCAGCGTACGAAACGATGAGAAAACGGCAAAATGTGTTTTAGATAGCTTAAAGAGCGAACCATAAACCTGGTATCAGCTAAACCTCACTAACTGATGTGCAGCGTAATGTAAAAACCACATGAAAATAGGATTTCCTTTGCCAGGTGCAGTACACCCGAACCCGCCCGATATGGGCGAACATTCCGTTTTGCTTTATGCCGCAATTTTTAGCGTTCCACACCATGCGTCTCCACACCTGCCGGCAGGGGCAACACTTGCCGATGGGCAACTGGAGCGCCAAACCACCAACCACGGTACGCCAAACATTCCAGCTCGCTGGTTCGCGAAACCTCAATGTATTTTAAAACTGCAAAACAAAACAGAAGCCCCGGCCCCATACGCGCGTTAGTTTACAAAACAATTCGAAACAAATGCACCACGGCGTTAGTCGATTTTGGTGCGGCAGTGTTTTCCCTGTTTTTTTTTGTGTGTTACCTCGCTTACCAACGCGTGGGGATTGCTTAAGGAATGTAAACGAAACGGCTACGGCGTTCGCTTTGCTTGCCCACAAAAACGCCCTGGTGGAAAATTGTGAACACCAAAAGGCGGGGTCATTCCACGTGCGGAAGGTAACGACGATTTATTTCGATTTCATTTACTCGCGCCAATTCACGAATCATAAACAGGCATATTTTTTCTCCCCGTCGAGTGCCCAACTTTATTTGAAAGTAGTTTTGGGGAATTATTTTTCAGCAAGCCCTTTTGTGCGCCGGGCTCAGCGCTTTCAGCCGTATCATTATCATTTGCACAGTGTGGAATGCGGAAGCGCATGGAATTGACAGTACAACGCGGAATGTATGCTACTGACTGGATATTCATTTCGTAAATACTCATAGCAGAGGTTGCGGTTTTGCAGTTAATTGCACAAAGTAATCGAAAATGTTCGTTCTTTGACAGTTCGCTATCTCTGCCGGGAGTGGGGGGAGGGTTTGCGTCTTGACAGTTGGTTATGTTCTCGCATTTACACAGTTTCAAATGCACGTCAGATGCACACGGGTTGTTTTATTTCCTTTAATTTCTTTCACAGTACATTGAAATTTAATCGAATATGGGTTGTACATGTGTTTTTGGTATATGTTTGATTTTTTTGTATTTGTATTTTTTTAGAAAAAAAAAGATAACAGAAGAAAAGTTGTTCAAAGAAGTGTTAAATAGAACTTCGCTTT
This sequence comes from Anopheles melas, assembly GCA_000473525.2. Lineage (NCBI taxonomy): Eukaryota > Metazoa > Arthropoda > Insecta > Diptera > Culicidae > Anopheles > Anopheles melas. Next base: position 12,732 of record KI920427.1, on the reverse strand, counting down.
TGAAACTGAATTATCATAGAATAACAGAGAAAGCAATAACATGAAAGATGGTAATAATAGTAACTAATCAAATAAGACAAAGTATTAAGCATTGAATTGAAATTTTCCTATACAAATGTCAGAAAAAGGAACTAAAACTAAATATATAATATAAATAATATATTTCATATTCTACTCTTGCACCGTAACATAAATCTCAAAATAAGCAACAAACTCAACGACCTCAACATTGGACAAGTAATTATATGGCTAGAGTAGTCGGAAACCTTAACACAATCAGTACAGTAAAAGTACAGAAATGCTTGGCGAACGTTTAGAGATGCAATTAACACGAATAAGTTTAGATTACAAAAAACCTGCACCGAACGAACGAGTCTGCACCTCCCTGAGCATGGATAGTTCATTATGATCAATGGAAATGTATGCTTTGAGATTGACGGCCCTTCTAAACCATCACAGAAGATCCCCGAAACAGCAGGTCGATTTGTAAAAAGTCATATTGATTGCCTCGTTTTCGTACCTTTTCGTTCTGTTTTGTTCTGCTCATACAAACATACATCACTTGATGGGTAATGTGCATAAAACTGAACACCCTTCCGCACATAAGCGAACGGTATGTTTTCAATTTTTTGTTATCTACTGCTTCGCTTTCCTGCCCTAAAAGGCGTACCCAGATTTATGACCTTCGCCGAACAGTATCCGTTTTCTGCGAAGGCCGTTCGGTGCCGGTGCGAGAAAAATACACGGTGAAAGTTTATCACATTCACTTGATCCTTGTGATCGCGATCGTTACGGGGTTACGGAGGCGACGGAAACGGAAAAGGTTGCGCGAAAAAAAAAAACAAAAAAACGAACACACACCAGTACACTAAACGGGATGTTTGTTGAGCCGGTCTGATGATTGGTATGGTCAATCATATGGCCGATGCGATGGGTTGCGAAGAGTTTCGCCCTGTGAACCGTGGCGAAAATGCTTACATAAAACCAAACCGCTAACGCTACCCAGTGCTGTTGGCGAACTTTTGCGGTTCAAGTTCATTTTCGGCGAGTCACGGCTATGGTGGTCTGTTTGTTTGCACTTGTGTTCATATTTATGTGTGTGTGTGTGTAAATAGAGGCCAGTGAAATATTTTGATAATCCCCATCTATACACGAGATTATGATGGTCTCTGACCAGCATCATCATCATCATCATCACCACCATCATCAGTACCATCGTCATTGTTGTCCTTTGTCGAGTGATGCTGGTAGGCTTATCTGCTGTTTTTTGTCTCGTGTTAGTTTTTCCTGCCCCATCATCGCCGCCAGAACCGTACATTGTTGTTTACTTTCCATATGTGGTCGACCAAGGCCGGCCAAGGCTGTGCCAAGCTTTTGGGGCTTTTTGGTTTACGCTCATGGACACGCCGGCGCCGCCACCGCCCGGTTTGTAAGCTCGGTTTTATGGGACTGAATAGCTTTATCCACGATAAGCATGCTTAACTTTCGTTAGATCATCATAATTTTCGGGGAGCCGGTTGTAGAGCGCACTGCTTAGATGATTACGACAGGGAGAGAGAGAGAAAGTCAAAGAGATAGTTTGAGCTGGAACGGTTTTGCTATGAAAAGGGGGTGGGGGGAAAGGAAATACTTGTAACTAGCACACAGCCATAACAAAGGCATTTTAATCGTCCAACAAAAGGCATCGCTACAGAGAGGTGACAATGTGAACCGTGTGTAGATGTGTCTTTCCTTCGAAGCAGTAAATGTGTCTTTAATACTGGCATCATTATCGCAACCTTTCTTTCATTGACTTGAGGTGCCTTCGAGTTTGTATGTGTGTGTGTGTGTTTCGAAAGCCAAAGCCATTCGAAAGCGAGTCCTGCGGTCGTTAGTGCCCGAAAGCGCACTAGCAGTACAATAATTTAGGATGCATTTCAGACCCACGCGATAAGGGTGCGAAATTTATGACCACCCAGGCGAGCAGGCGAAGGACATTAATTTCGTATTCAGGCGCCGCCTCGTGCCGTCAAAGAAAAGTTACACCCGTGTCGCGACCATCCTGTGTCTGTATGTGTGTGTGTGTATGTGCGCGAACGCGCGTTTGTACGCGAGAAGCTCATCTTTGCAACTTTTCTGGCGCTATGGTTGCACTTTTCTTCCAGGGAGTGCGCTTAATTTAGCACATTTTGGGGAATAGATGACTGGAGGTGGGTAGAGGCACGAAGAGGAGGCGGCTGATGGGGCCGAGTGGATTGTGTTATGTTCGCGAACGGGTGTAACAATGGTTGCTGGGTTAGGTGCTTTTGAAAGTTTCGTTAAATGCTTTCCGTTGGACATGCTTTCGCCTGTTTGTAAGTCTTGAAGGCTCGTTCTTTACTTGTTTGAGTGCCGTAGAATTGCATCCATATTATTGGTTTCTTTTTTAAATGTGTGAAACATAGGAGTAAAATAAAAATTTAAATGGTTTTTCCATCGAGAAGGGTAGCTTTGTTGTGGATGTTAATATATCTCATTCCTTCTGATAGACACTTGTTTAACTGATAGAAGCAAAGTTGTATCTACTTACAAAAGCAAATATTTTATTGTTAATTAAAAAGCTCTTGACATTTCCAGTTTTAAGCATTTTAACATTGAAACTCCTTAACATATTTAAATAACCCTTGTTCTCAAGTTTTTGATGGATTCAACTAAATCCTTCATTTCACAAATCAAACGACTTAACAAAACACCCCAAATAAAGACAATGTGTGTGTATGTGCGCTTGGTTGTGCGAATGGGTGCGTTTTCGGTCATTTCAGTGGTAGAGAGCGACACAAAACTTTCGTCACCAGATAAACCACCCGAAAGAGCCCAAAGTAGTCGAGGAACCAATGCCCATCTTACAGCAACAGCAGCAAAGCGAGCATCGCCGTAAGCCGTAAAGAGAAAGTGGTTGCGGGTTCGACAGCAACACAGGAACGGTCCTCCCACTTGCCATTTGGCAAAACATTCAGCTTACCCCATCTCCCCGAAAAGCACCACCCCACAATCGCAAGCCTCAAGGTTCGCTGCGAATCCTTCACCCGGCTGGCCGACCACGGCACGGTGGCCGGTGGTGAATGCAACCGAGAGTGCATCAGTTTTCGAATCTCTTTTTATCACTTCAGCGAGCGTCGTTTAAAACTTGCGCGGGCGCGGAAGCCGTGCCGGCCCTGGTGGCAGCTGAAAGCTGAAGCTGAAATTAAATACGAAATAAAAGTAAGATTTATACAAATTAATTACATTTAGCTATAAATTCAGCTGCGCTCGTCACGCTGATTGGAGAGAAAAGGGTAGTGACAACGGCGATGCCAGGGAATGAAGGAAATCGTGTCCGCTGCAGATATTCTGTGTTTTAGTTTTGCTTTTTTTTGTTACTAAATGCATCGTGGGGAAAACAGGGAAGAAGAAGCTAATGAGACAGATGACAAGGGAAGGGACGGGACGACAACTGTAGCAGAACTATCACCAAACCAAAGCTCGACTATCGTTTGGGTCGTCCCGGGAGCTAGTGCAAAAATTTCTCCAAACTCGCCCCTACCCCACGAGGCGACTACTTCAAGACGCGAAAGTGTGTCCGCCCAGCCAACCAGCGAATGCCCAGCTTCTGGCCTGTGTAACTGTGTGTGTGTTTGTGTCTGTAGGTGTAGTGTTTTACAGTTGGTTTCTCGCTGGTGCAACTCGCTGCTTAATGCGAATTAAGATGGCACCGGTGGGAATTGGCAACACGCAACGGTTTCGGTTTAGTTTCGGTACCAGCGCGCCACGCTGGGTTCCTGGGTTGGTTGGTTTGTGCGCGCGGGTGCCGAAGGCTGCGGCAAAAGGTGGGGAAAAACGGGGTGCCCATTTCTCACTCATCGGTTTGAAGTGCCTGTACGTGGGGGGAAGCATGGGAAGCGTTTGGAGACAATTTCATTTGCAAAATTCACACAACTCGAGCGCACAACCCGAAGCGTTGCGGGTGGTTTTTGGGTGGAGAGTGCACCGTGCACCCTCGAGTTTTGCCGACAAACGGCATGATGATAATTCGGAATAGTTCGCGCTAACTGCACTAAGTGTTTCAACCACCAACAAGTAACTGAGTTATAGCTGTCTTTCGCCCTTTTTAGACGACTGTAGTGTATGGAGATTGGTATGGTGAAAATTGTTACGGGTACTAATTTGAAGCGCATGTGAGAGAGAGAGATAGAGAGAGTGAAAGCGAGAGAGAAACAGGAAAGAGGACGGAGGAAAAGGGTGACAAGTACTTCACCAAAGCAACGTTGAATGTGGCGTTCTGTTCGTCTCGTTGCTAATGGTTTTGGAATAATTTGTAGCGCTGCCGGTGGAGTATCTCTGGTAGCTCTGGTGCAGCTAGGAGTAGTTTTTCGGTCCATCGCCTAAGTAATATATGCCCAGCTTCGTAGATACCGCGGAGACACGTTGCCGGGGCTGTGGTATGTGCTGGCTGTCAGTCGTTCAGGCATTTCACAGGAACCTATTAAGCGCTGGCTGGCAGACGCAATGGGACGAAGCTGTCAAAACTGCTTTATCTGCCTCAGGGTTTAATGATACGCACGAATGCTGGAATGATTGTGATGCTGTTATTACAACTTGGATGTTTTGTTTAGCTTTGTAAGCAAACAGCATCTTTTTACTGCGATTGAACTGTTAAATGCTACGTCCCGAACTCATCCAAAGCTGCCAGTGAATCTGAATCGCCCCCGAAACCGAATCAGCATCAAGATTCAATTGTGAAATTGAAGTGAGTACGACTGTCAAATGTCAGGTTAGCTGGATTTAGCTTGATCCCGGGACCAAGACACAAAAGACACGAGAAAGGTAAAATTAAAACCTCTAAACTTCCCATCGCCCCGCCCGGTTTGGTGCAGAACGCTGCTTCACCCAGTGCACAAGTACAAGGTTCACCCATGACAACCGTCAGCTTAGCATTACGTTATCAATTAAATCCAATCGACGTAACAATCTGTACAAAGGATCTGCCTAACCTCTCTTCTAACCTCTCCCATGGTCACAGGAATTGGACCAATGCCGTAGATTTTATTTTGTTTACATTATCTGTTTTAATCTGCATGTTGATCTGCCTAACCTCTCTTCTAACCTCTCCCATGGTCACAGGAATTGGACCAATGCCGTAGGAATGTAGACATCAAATTGTGGAAATTTGTGGAATGCAAAAACCAACATCGACTGGCAGGACGGGAAGTAGCAGCAACAGCAGTGGGTTTAGTGTAAACCCATCACCGGGGCAAAAACCGAACGGAGCAGGTATAATCTTCTCGAAATCATTCTAACGATATCTCCTGTGCCAACCTTTTGTGCCGAACCATGAAGGTGAAAGTGGCATAGAGACGTTCGTCTGTGTACCATTACCGTTCTCGACCAGCAATCTCGTTAGTGGCAAATGCTTCGATTATTTCGCCCGTTGTTCTTCCCTGTCCCGTATCCCGCTGCTTGATAGTCTGATCGTCGTGTCATCTAAGATAACCTGTGCTACACGCCCCAGGAGGTCTTCGAATGTTGTGGTTGGAGGAATGAAAATCCGCGCACGGTTTCGCTTCTTTTTTTTACAATTTTGCGGTATGTCGCTTTAAGTGAGAAAGTGTGAAAAAAAGGAAGGAGGAACGTCAGTCCGTTGTACCGTGAGCACGTTTTACGGGCGTAATTTCATGTTAGATTCAGTTTGAGTGGTAACATGCATGAAAGTTTCCGACTGTGGTTGCGTTTGTGTGACGTCGAGCGTGGAGTGAAAATGAAGAGCATTCCTTGACAATTATTATGATTGGTTGATTATTTTTTGTCATTTCTAACTTATCCGCAAAGCAAGGTGTAGCTTGAAGAGACAGAGTATTAGTCATAAGAAGCTTTTATATCTACGATTGATTTTATTTTGTTTACATTATCTGTTTTAATCTGCATGTTTAGTAAATTTAATAATATGTAATGTTAGTTAAACTGAAGGGATCTCCTGCAAACATCAATTTCGATACCTTTTTAACTTCTTCTTAGTCCCCATTCATCTAATTCTTGTAGAAGCGTTATGATTATCAATAGGTAATTTTTAAGATAAAGATGCTAAAAGATGGAAAGAGGAGAAGATTGAGCTTATTGTGGTTATTGTTATAATTATTACAAGATAAAGTTAAGTGTAAGCTCTCAAGCCTTCTCATTGACATCGTTGCTATTGAACGTACAGTAGTTGCCGCCAAGTGTTGGCCCTAGTTAACCTATATTTCCCGTAAGGCATCAATTTTCGAAAGCATTTGCCCCAATTGAAAGCATTTGCCCCAATATTGTCCATAGTTTATCCATATGTTTGTAACTGTTTGTTCCAAAACTACTCAATTTAAGAAAGGCAACTCATTATTTTATCTTAAAAATTTAAAATATTATTATTGTATTACCAATTATTGTAATACCAATTCTGGAACTGATGGCATGAATTTTTAGGTCTTGAACAATGTCTTGAAAATGTATTAAATTTCATTCAATATTTCAATCAAATTCAATGTTTTTATTGATTTTGTAATGTAGAATTACAGTTAGCATAAATCAAAACAAAAACTTTGAAATTTTTGCATGAATCATAGGCAAAAATAAATGCCAAAATCTAGTGGCAACAGCTAGAATCAACAAATCGATTAAAAAGCAAAAATGGATATGTTTTTATACAAAAGCATCCAAAAAGCGTCAAATCAAATCAAACAAATCCTCTATTTATTCTTTAACGTACTTTACCTAGCTTCCATGATTCATCACCCCAGTGCAGCCGAGCAGACAAATTTACATCCAAAACAGCTAACACCCGCTTTAGAATGATCCATATGTGAATTAACATCATCGCCGGGTCCGTACAGAAACTGTCTCCGATCTCACCCGGCAAAGATAATGCTGATAGATGATGGGAAGTTCCCAGGGAAGTGTGTGTGTGTGTGTGTGTGTGTGTGTGTGTGTGTGTGTGTGTGTGTGTGTGTGTGTGTGT
>KI920426.1:0-13596 GCA_000473525.2 Anopheles melas | reverse complement strand
TATATATATATATATATATATATATATATATATATATATATATATATATATATATATATATATATATATATATATATATATATATATATATGCTACTATATTATATACATACATAATCCGAAAACTATCCGAGTGTTAATGTTGTTGAAACATATTTTTCTTTTCTTTTTTCTTTTTTTGCATGCTTTCTTCTATCATCTCTATCTTGTATAACCAAAAAAAAACAAAACAAAAAACAAACAAAACAAACAAAACAATAATCAAACCGAATAACAATCGACGATCGTGGTGTGAATTACCTGAATGAAAAACAAAAAAATACTTAAACGGTATCAACCGAAAACGAACACAACACACTGCAATACTACTGTGATAACTTACCTGCACCTGCAACACGTGTGCCACACAAAAAACACACCAATTTACAATCATACTTTTGTAATTATTCAAAATATTGCAACTTATTTCTTACTCGCCACACTACTGAATGTGGGGTTGTCCTCTGTGCAAATGCCACGATCCTTCTTGCTCATCGCTCATGCTGCGGCTATGCGCTACACAACTCCCGTTGCAACCAATATATACTTCATTGGGCATATATGCAATAATTACAAAAAAAAAACAATTACGATCCATATCATATCCTACCATTGTGGATGTTGATGTTGGTTGCTCGCTCGCGATGGTTCTAATCAACATATACACATATATCGATGTTGTGTTTCCTTTGGTGCGTTTGCGTCTCTGTCTCTTTTTGTGTCTCTTTCTCTGTGTGTGTGTGTTTGTGCTGTGTATGTATGTCGTTTTCATACAATGTAATCAAAACCAAACCCATCGTTGCACTGCCATCATCAAACGAAATGTTCACACTTGTTGGCTGAATCCATAATATACACATAAATACACGCCACGCCACCGAAAACAAAGGGTGGCCACCGCAACAGCAAGGTATCTATATTTGTTCCACTAGTACTTTTGTGCGTGTTTTGTTTGTATGTTACAAACTGTGTATGATTTTAAGCGTTATTTTGTTTCTGTTTCGGTGTTTTGTGTTTTATCATTTTTTTTTAAATATTTTTAACTCGTTTTGTTCATATTGTTTTTATCAATGCAAGGCAGTCGCGCCGTGTTGCGCTGTGTTGAACATTGTAGTTGATGGAAAGAGAGATTCGTTTTTTTTTTCTGTGTGTGAAACATGTTGAACCATTCGCAGTGGTCCACCCTCCTTTGCCTTTTATGTGTTTGTGGCAGCTGAAGTAAAGAAAGCATGTACGAGGTTTTTCTTTTCCACATGTGTGTCCATCCCCTGTTTAAGATAAGCCCACACTATGCACAAATGAAGTTGAAAATACTCACGAATGAACAATCCTCAAAGTAGTCATCACCTCCAACTGTAACACTGATCCAGTACAGACAATTGATTGCAAACTCTTCTGCATCTGCTTGAATTCTAGTTTCTTAATTGCTGGTAGGAGTAGAGGTCTGAAATAGAGTATACAGGGTTTTCCAGGGGTTCTCATAATTGTGGGACACTTCCTTGACTCTTCATTATTTGAAGTGGAAGTTGATATGATTTAAATTGGACTCTAAAGCACCCTTTTTGGACAGGATTCATTGAAACTCCTATTGGATTTGTCCAACATGGACGCTATAGAGTCCAATTCTCGTTAGATTAGGTTCATTTCAGGTAAAAAGGAGTCAACAGCTATGAGAACTTCTGGAAAACACCCTGTAACATGCGCTTAACAACGTATCCTAGTTTAGTATGATTATAACCAACTACTGTTTTCAGTTTTCAGGGAAATTTGATCAGTAAAGTAGACACTTCAAAGCATTTGAAAGCCTTCCAATTATATCGCTTGCTTACCCAAACACATTTTAGGAGCTCACTGTACGCGCTCAACAAGCAATCAGGCCGTCACGATAGTAGTACGGTTAATTTTTTCCGACTGTTTTGTTTCTAGGATATAGTGCAGATGCATGTGTTTCTCCTTTTCATCCGTAAGGTTGCGCCCAGTCTTTTAATCTTTTTATCACCATTAACAAATTAAACCCATGTTTTGAATGTCTATCACACCCATTTTCCTATGTACTCGGAAACAGCACCCGCCCCAGAAATCAGTACGATTTTCCTCACCCACATTTTGTGTACAGTATATTATTATTGTGTCAGCCAAGTCAGTCTATTAGAATAAGAACTCTTTACATTCCATTTCATTGTTTGTTGTAATCTCTCTTTCTGCTACGATGTGTCACTGTTTACTTCTCTCTTTCTCTCTCTCGTTTTTACTCTATATACGCTCTCTTTTCTATTTTGTTTTCTCTTTCACTTTTCTTGATATTATATATGTTTATTTTTGGTTTTCTAATTTGCCTACAACTAATTCCGTTTAATGCTTCTTTACACTTTCTTTATCTTTAAACTATCTCTTTATACTTCTTTTACATAACTACTTCGTTTTCTCTAGCGATTTACACTTACAATCTTGTTTTGCCAGATATGAAAATCTAAAATTGTTGGCCAAGATCATGCAGTTAATAGTTTTTTTTTCTTTCTTTTCCATTGATTTCTTTTCCCCACTCTCCACTTTTTCTTTTGACTCGTCCAAATTGAATTGCCGAAAATGGCTGTGTTTTACGCTTTTCATAATGTGTAAATGGGTTATTCGAAACAAATCTGGATGAAATTATGTAAATGCGCCTCCCTGCGCGACCACCATGATGGGCCACTCTCAATGCTGTTTGAAACGCGAACCCCATCTCCCACCCTTCTTGCCCATCGTATACGACGCACCTACTCACCACCAGACCAAGTTCGGAACTAGATGTAGAGCATGGAACATTGCACCGCATAATCCGGAAGCACCGCCTTGTGTTGCGATTAGATTAGAGGAAGAGCTCACCCTGCCGGCCGACTCGTGCAAAATCACTGACAAGAAGACAATCCTGAGGTAATGACAACAAATGCTGTGGGAAATGGACTGCAAGTATGAGTACGGGGACTGGGTCTATGAAAACGTAGGGAAATTAGGATGGGGTGTGAACAACAGCGATTCTTGGCGTTTTTTGTTTGTCCTTTCTTGATCGTGTAACATTTCTCCCTGTCTTTACCTTGCGTGTGCCCAAAAAACTAGCTGGTTCAAGCGGAAGCTAAACGTCGAGGTGAAGGATATCGATCTGCAGCTCTCGATGAGCACCGTCGTCGGGCTGGGCGATCTGGCGGAGGATGAGGTGATACCGACGCCGATACCGATGGAGGTGACGGTGGAGAACGTGAAGATCAATCTGATCGAGGATCGGCCCCCGGTGAACATAACGTCGCCCGGGGCGCTGCCGGTAAACCTTGCCATCGGCCGGGTGCTGCTGACACGGGACGAGGCGGGCGTGTTTTACGTGCAGCCCACGTTCGGCAGCAAGGCGGACGATGCGGTGGATGGTGGTGGCGGCAAGCGCAAGCTGAACCGCTCCGACACCGAGGTACGGCGGGAACGCGACCGGGAGGTGAAATCGTTGCATCTGGTGCTGCAGCAGCTGAAGCTGGACAACGACAGCCTGAAGAAACAGCTCACGGACAATGAGAAGACGGCGGAATGCAATAGGTAAGCGAAGAGGAAAATCAAATTGGCACATTTAAATGGTTATTTAATTTACAATTATCTCTTCTTTTTTGTAGAATGAAAGTACGGCAAGATAATGAGATGCTGAAGAACTACCTGAAGGCGGCCCAGGACGACATCACGACGCTGCTGGACGAAAAGCGCACCCTGATGGCGACGATCAAATCGCTGCAGGATCAGCTCACCTCGCTGAGTGACGTCCAGCTGGGGCAGCAGGATGGCAAAAGATAGCACAACTGTATGGACTGTATACAGTGCTGCGGTGAAAATCCATTCTAAAGCGATGGAAGCGTTTCCCCAGGTCGGTTTATGTTTATGTAAGCGCGTACGATCGGCGCACATCACCATCACCAGCTGCCAATGTGCGCTTTGGCAAAACAAGCAAATCCCGGGGGAAAAGTGGTGGTGGTATAGGGCAATTGGTGGACATTTAGTCAGAAGAGTGATCGAAAGGCAACGGAGATTTGTTTTGGGAGAGTTTACCATCTTTTTCACACGTGTTCTCGGTTCGAACTGTAGGAGTTCCGCAATAGGCTGTATTGGTCTTGTAATTTTTAAAATGTTATGTTTTATTGTTCTCTTTATTTTGTTGATAATTTTTAGGCGTGAAATTCTATCGAGAACTGCAGCCGTGAACTGAACCGTGAAGATACACCAAAAAAATGAAAATGAAGAAAAGTAGCTTAAAGTTGAATTAGAAACAGAGAGAAAGAGAAAGAAAAAGGGAACAAAACATGTGTGCCGTGCCAGAGATAGTTCGCATCATACTTTTACCCCACCGTTGTGTAGCATGTATGAGTAAACAGTCTAACGAGCAAGCTTGAACAAGGTGAACAAGCGAATTGATCCATTCTGCGTCTTACAGGGTTTTCCAGGAGTTCTCATAGCTGTGGGACACTTTTTTTACTCTTTCATACGTGAAATGAACTTAAAGTAATGGGAATTGAACTTTTAGCTCCCTTGTTGGACAAAACCAATAGGAATTTTCAAGGAGCCTGTTCAAAAAAGGAACCATAGAATCCAATTGCCATCATATGAAGTTCAATTCCAATACCAAAGAGTCACTCATGTCCGACAGCTATGAGAACGCCTGGAAAACCCTGTTAGGCAATCGTCCTAAAAAGTATTTAGTTGGAAAATGGTTGTTTTTTGTTTCTATATCTTTGGTTGTTTTAGTTCTATACTAATGTACGCTAGAATTGTACTTTTTCAGATTTTGCCATTATTTGTAATTAGTTTAAAAAAACGGTTAAACCAAAATGAGAAAGGGCAAGTACGGTAACGAAAAATTGTGTGGAAAATGCACAATAATAAAAACACACACACACTCGCTCTAGCAATAAACAAAGAAAAGCACTCGATAAAGAGAGATCGATAAAGAGAAAGAGAGTGAGAGAGCGCGGGAAACCAGATGTGAAGTTAAACTCTAATCGTTGTGTTAATTATACACCCATTCCTTCCAAAAAAAACAAAAGAATCACGTTGTGAATAGCAATTGCCGCACTAAACTGCACACTCTGTGCGTTGGCTACACATTCTTCGTTACATGCGCATGTATCGCGAGTTGTAAATGATTGAACAAACCAATTCCTAAACCGCCCCCCAAACCAAGATGATTCTGTGTGTGTGATATTAAGTTTACCCGCGTGCGCTTCTGTTCTGCTCGGCTCGCTGTGTCGCGTGTGTGTTCTGTAATTTAGAAACAAAAAAGAGTAAAACAACAAACAAACCAGCAAGCTTTAAGCGGAAAAGCTATGGAGCCGGGTTTAAGAGGAGAAGGCGGAAGAAGAAAAGGAAAACGAAGCATCTTATTAAAGTTAACCATTCCCGTAATGATCACGCAGAGAAGATACGGCAAGGGAGAACAGTCAGCAGTATGAAACAGATATACACATATATTTAGGATAGGATTTCGCAATACACACCACCACCACACACAAGGAGGGGTGGTATATTCTAGGCATAATAATGTTGTTCTGTTGCGTTCGGTTACATGTTCATACAGCCGGTAGGGTACGGATTAACAAAAAAAAAACATTGCACTAGTGTGTTAAGCGGTGTGCAACCATTCCCAGAGGCAACGCAACGTTTGGTTTTAGTTTAGTTACCTCTTACTCCTCGTACACGTGATACACGATCAACCCAATCCTCCGTAGTTAGTTTGTTGTACAAAAGCAAAAGAAACGTATGTCTGTCTGTGTGTGTGTGGGTGTGTGTGTGTGCGTGTCTGTGAAACTATTTTGAAACGAACTCAGCAAAACGCGGGAACGAAATATACAACCAAACTTAGACAGACGGACAGACCGATAGAGGCAGCCTAAACATTAGAATAGGAATATGAACCAAATATATTATACACGATGGTTGGCATTGGGAGAAGCGTACGGGAAGAATAGATAGGTTGCGCGTGGTAGTGCCCTGCCCACCTCCCAAACTCCGCCGCACGCAATGTTGTTTTCGTTCCCTTTCTCAAGAGCGTTTTAAATACGAATCATGCGAATGGAATGACAGGGCTGGATGGTGTGGCACCGGATTGAAAGACTTTAACTAATTGTGCTTAAGGTGCACGTACACTAAGCAGTAACGATGTCACTACACACACACACACACGCACACCGTACACTAACGATCGTTAGGTTTAAAGGATTGCAAAGAAATATGTGATTGATGAGACATTATAGGCAAAGGGGGCAACAGAAAAGAAAACCCCCAATCACAGCACAGCACACCTTCGTCCACCGTATAATCCGAACCCACTAACAGGGCACAGGGCGTACGCGCCTGTTTCCCACATACCCTTTTTGAAAACTCACACCGATCACACAAAACATCGGTACACAAACCTATACACACTGAGAAAGCGAGAGTGAAAGCGCAGAATACGCAGGAGGAAGAGGCGGACGTTCTACGGCACACTGCAAAGGAAAGGTTCTCCCCTCCCCAACAGTCTAACGTGTTACAGAATAGGAACATATTTACCGATTATAACAGTTACCTATCTATTGGATTCAATAAAAAACGGAAAACACAAGCCACAATTGGATGCTCTGGTGGATGAAGAAAAGAAAGAACCGCTTTGGGAGGTTGTCACGATATGGGCAATATAGCTCATCTAATATTGAAGACGACATGACGGCCCGGTAGCACGGCTAATTCACTTTCCATGCTGCGAAAAGTGGCTGCTTAAATAATAAATTTCACGCAGAAAACGTACGCTGCATCGCGCGCCAGGCGACGAACCCCGCTTCGTCAGATCACGCTCAACGATGGTGGTGGTTAAAGCATTCCGCGTCCTGTACCGCATCCTGGTCGATTATTGCTCCAACTGTTCGCTGGCCGGCGTGGGATACATCTCCAACCGGAAGTACCAATGGACCGAGCGCCTATTCTGGATGGCATGCGTGCTGTTCGCCTGGACCGGCTCGTACATGCTGATCAACACGTACATGGAGCTGTTCCGCAAGGATGCGGTCAGCATCGTGGTGGAGAATCTGGATCCGCGCAAAGACATTGCCCACTTCCCGTCGGTGGGCGTCTGTGAGATGGGCTACACCAAGCAGCAGTACGATGCGCTTCAGCAGGTGATCGAAGGGTTGCGCACGACCGAGGAGATGGAGTACAACTACGATGTGGAGGAGTTTATGTTGCGCCTGATCTACCACAATCTCTACAACTACGGCTCGATCAAGTCGTACTGTGCGATGTACAAGGACTGTGACGACTGTGTCAAGTGTCCGGTGGATGGGTATCCAAGGTTTTCGAGCGCGGTGCGGGCGAACTGTTCCCAGCTGTTTGATGAGTGCCGCTGGAATGGGAAGGTGTTTGATTGTTGTCGCTACTTCCGGCCGATCCAGACGACGATGGGCTCGTGCTTTCTGCTCAACTCCATACAGACTGTTAGCAAGTAATGGGGAGTGGGGAGTGGAAGTTTTGGCGTTGAAGTTCCAAAATGACATTAAATTCTTCCATGCAGATATGGGCCACAGTGGTTGCGGATGGATATGAGCATGGCATCGCCGAAGGGAGAGCTGCAGTTGAACTTTAGCCGAGCTACAACGGTCAGGAAGTGGCAGTGGAAATGTAGTTGATGTAGAGATCTAAGCTCTTTTACTTTCTTTTAAGGCATACGTCCAGAACGAAGAGGACATCCCGCATATGCTGTTAACCACGCTTCAGTTCAACCAGATGCCGGAAGGGTACGCTGGGAAGATCTACATCATCGTCCAGAGCATCGCAAACGATCCGCTAGTTCGAACGGTTGACAAAAGTGTGCGGCGGTGCGTTTTCCCCGACGAAGGGACCGACCACCGGTACGCCAAGTACAGCTACAGTGTGTGCGTGACGGAATGCCTCAAGACAGCGCAGATCAAAACGTGCAACTGTTGCCACCATAACATGCTGCTTGGAAGTACTGGAAGGAGTGTGAGTAGTGGTAGTAGTACAGCAGTATCACACATCCCTTCTTTTCCAGAGAACGATAAAAGTCCCGTCTGCGGGTACGATGGGCTAAACTGTCTCGACCAGCGCGATCTGATGTTTCCCCAGACGACCATCATGCAGCCGTGGCGCACGAACGGGCTGGTGTGCGATTGCTTCCCTTCCTGTACCGAGCACGAGATTCGCATCATCGGACGCGAAACGGACATGGAAGCACGGACCGGACGCTCGGTACTGATCAAGGTTATGAGCCTACCGTCGCAGCGCTACCGGCGCCAGATCGTGCGCGAAGACATCGACGTGGTCGTGTCGATCGGTGGCATACTGGGGCTGTTTACCGGGGCGAGCATTCTGAGCTTGGTAGAGTTTATTTACTTCTTTACGGTGCGGTTCGGGTCGTACATGGTGACCGAAATTAAGGAAGAAGAAAGTGCCGATGATGATTCGGATGGGCATGACAAGCAGGACAATCGTAAGACATTGCAGCATGGTTAAAATTTAACTGGATTTAGAATTTCAATAGATGTGATTGAGACAAGTTTGAATGCTTGGTTGTTGAATACCATTCGCTTCAGGTTTTATAGGAATTTGAAGTGTGTCCTGGAAATCGCTTTTTTGTGCTATTTATTTTTGACAACGCTGGAGTGAGATCTTAAGCTCAGAATTCAGGTCTGAAGATAGTTCCAAGAGGTCTTTATAAGACACGTGCTACGAAATAGCTTCTAGATATAGTCCTAGTTCCAAAGCCTGGATATCTTTGGAAGTTTGGAGAAAGTTTGAAAGGATTACCAGGTCTCGCATAGGGACCCTGGAGGACGTCCAGTTTCATGATGTCCCCATTTTCCGGCTTGTGTACGCGTCAGAGTTTACAGACACCTCAGAATTACACTTCAAAGTCCTATCACCTGCCCACATGAGCTAGTTTAATACAAATTCTTCATATTTGCTGCAAGTCTTGCAAAAAAAAACAAACCCCGGAACTAGTTAAATTCAGAAAGAAAGTAACCCCTCGCTCTAACATGCCAACCTCCTCCCAGCTCTGTCCCCTCTCCAAACCCAAACCGACCGAGAAAACTTGCGCAAAAAACTGTAAAACAGGTCACCGCCACCAAATCGAGCGTTGCCACGGGCAACGATACCTGGTTATTTGGTTACCAATCAAAGCACCACCAGCGCCACCCAGCCACACAGTGTACGGACAAATACTGGGCAGCTCGGGACAAACTCGTGCGCTCGTGCTGTGCTGTGTGCTGTTTCGGTGTTTGTGCGTGTCCGTTTTTGGATACCGGAAAATCCTACCCTGAAAGGAAAAAAGCAGCAAATCCTGACCAGAAAGGGCGGTCTTATGCCGTCCCACCCCATTTTCAAAATTCGACCCTTGTGAAGAGAGAGAGAGAGAGAGAGAGAGAGAGAGAGAGAGAGAGAGAGAGAGAGAGAGAGAAAGAGAGAGAAAGACCGTGGGTAGGTGGTTACCCCGTCGGAATAAATAAATTTTTACCATCGGCCGTCGTGGAAGTTTGCTGACGGGTTGTCGTAAAATTGATTCACCAAACGAGCTCTGCAACGCGAGTTCTCGGTGTCAGGGGGAGAAAGTGGCTGGCAGTGGACCGTGGAGCACGAGTGAAAACGATGCTGGTGAGGGCAACCAATTCAAAGGACACAGAAGACACAACGGTAAGCAGGGGGATGAAATGGGGGATTGTGGACGTAAAGTAACATGGAAAATAAAAATGGAGAAAGAACTCGTTGGGCATGACGAGTGCGGGAGGTTCTTCTCGCCGACGAATATTGCAACAGTTTCCTTTCAGTCGTCGACAGAGTTGGCCGACTCGGCAAAGCCTGGTGCAATCTATCCGCTGGCCGTGCACGACAGCAGCTTCATGGAGGAACTGAAGGACACGAGCATCCACCATACGGCCCTTCGGCTGGCGGAGGACGTGAAGACGATGAAGCTATACGGGAATCTCTACAAGATGGTGCAAGTAAGTGGCAAGGACCTTGAGAATCGCGGTGTCCTTAGTGAGTAACCATTAAATCCATTTTCCACTTCTGGGATTAGAAACTTTCCTGCTCTCCGGAGGTGGACAAGGACGACATGAAGCAGACGCTCGAGACGGCGATCAAGGCGAACGGGCTGGAGATCGAGATCCGCAACGTAATCTACCATCTGATCCGGAACAGCGTAAAAAGTGACACTCGTCCAACGCCGGCCAGCAGCGATCCGTTGAACTATCTACGCCGAGCAGGTATCCAATGGGAACGACGGGTACGCAAGTCGTTGAACTCGATGTGCTCGGAATCGAAAGCGCAACTGCACGGTCAGATGCGCACCGCATCCGACCGGGAGGAGATCCTCTCCAAGTGGGACGAGCTCAGCACCTATCAGATCGATCTCAGCAACTATCGACCGGTGTACGCTCCCAAAGATCTGCTCGACGTGCTGCTATCGCTCAAGGGACCGATGAAGCAGGATGAGACTGAGTAACCACACACACACACAGCCATACATGCGTTTTACGGGATAATCCGCCTTTGGGGGGCCTTCCATTTTTGCCCGGAAGTGTGCCCCCTTACGGGCGCGATCGAATGGCGCTAATTTGAGTCCTTCTTTTCTTTCAAGCTTTCTGCCGAAATGGGAATTCTCGCACATTTCGCTCACGGTGAAGAATCTGTTCGAGCTGCGGGTTCACTTTTCCGAGCTGCTGCGCAACGATAACAACTTTGGCGATTGGTCGGTCACGTGTCAGAAGATCCTGAAGACACGGCATGCCCCGCTGTGCCAGCAGGCGCTGAAGAAGGGAGTAACGCCGCCACCGTTACGGGGAGCGTTATGGTCGTACGTGCTCGGCAGCCAAGTGGAGCAACATGTGCGTATGAAGAGTCACGAATCACGAATGCAATATTTAAAAATGCTTTCTTTTGCAGCACGTGGAACACTGGGAAGCGCTACGGCAGTCCGTACTGACCAACGAGTCCATCGTGGACAAGCTGGTGTTCAAAGACGTACAACTGACCGCTACAAACGATGACCGTTACTTCGTGTTTGAAGATGTGCTCTATCAGGTGGGTTAGCTGTGACATACGTGGTCGTTTTTGGAATCTTATTTAAAAGATTGCTTTGATCTGTTCCCTTCATTCCCCACATAGATTATGCTCTGCTTTAGCAGAGACACCGAGATTAGCCAACTGATACAGGTAGAGTTCACCAACTCGGCGAAAGCGAAGCAGTACGAAGGGCCACCGTGTGGGTTCGTGCCGTTTCACGGCATCTGCATGCTGGCCGCCCCGTTCTGCTACCTGTACGATAATCCCGTCTCGCTGTACTACACCTTCCGGGCGTTCTACATCCGGTACTGCCATCGGCTCACCACGATCAACACCCATCCGCAGGGGATCGTGAGTTTGTGCCTGCTGTTCGAGAAGCTGCTGCAAACGCACGAACCACAGCTGTGGTCACACTTCCGGGAACTTCAAATCCAACCGTAAGTAGCCTACCACGCACCGTGTTTGCGACCGTTCGTTCGTTCTATGTCCTTCTTGTTCCCCCGTTCCGACATGCTGTAGGATTCGTGTAGTGTTCAAGTGGTTGATGCGCGCGTTCAGCGGCCACCTACCACCGGAACAGCTACTGATACTGTGGGATTTGATTCTCGGGTACGACAGCCTGGAAATACTGTCCCTGCTGGCCATCATCATACTGAGCTTCCGGCGCGAAAGCCTCATGCAGGTGACGTCGGTCGAAAACATTGAAGCGATCCTGTCCGATTTGTCCTCCGTTAAAGTACTGCCGCTCATACAACTGACACTGTCACGGGACTGAACCCCGCACACACAGACTCCCGGCCTGCCACTACACTGCGTGTCGTACCGAAAACTGACCACTGCCCTTGAATAAGCGAACGAAATATAGCATAAAGAAGAGGAGGCTTTTTGTTTATGGTTACTATTATTAACAGGCGCGGTTTGTTGGTCGTTTTATTCACTCTCCCTGCTAACGCACTGGCACAAACAGTGGAACCAAACCAGGACTCCCGCACGTACTCCGTACTAACTCACCCAAATTACACGCACACACGTACACTAACGAAAGACGCGTCGCCTCCTTCAGTCTACCAATTTTTCGGTTTAAAGCTAAGCTTCGACAACCAAGAGGAGGAGGCAGAATCCTTGATTCCCTTCAGCTCCTCCACCTCGGATCCACCAGTTTCGCCTTCCTGTGCTTCCCGGATGCCGGCCTCCCGCAGCTGCTCGATCAGCTTCTGCCGGAACAGCAGCTTCTGGGGCAGCTGCGCCTCGTGCTCTTCGGTGATGCTTTTCATCTTCATCAGCGCCTCGGTATAGGTCAGCCCGTACCACTCGATCTCCTCCGGCGTGTACTGCTCCAGGTAGCAGGCGAACTCTTTCAGGTACTCCTGCTGCTTGGACGGTTCCGCCGCCAGCCGCGGGCAGCCAGCGGCCAGCTCTTCCAGCACTTTCTTCTTCAGCTTGATGGCGAGCAGTGAGCGTAGATCACAGGCCGGGGTTTTCAGCAGATAGTGATCGAACCCGCGGTGGTCGTGTATCTGGGCGAGCGTCCTATCGGTCACCGTCACCGCCATGTACTCGTTCAGTACCCGGCTGTGCACGACCGAGCGGCGCAGCACCGGCACCCAGAAGTGTGGCACGCGCCGTTTGTACTGGTTGCGCTTCTGGAAGCCCTTGATCACCGCCTCACCGCCCCAGATGCCGTCGTGCGCTTCCGGCGGATCAATGAGCGGCAGTGGCACGTTCTGGATCGGTGACACGAGTCCGGTAATGTCTTCCCGCTGGAACATTCCTACGGGCGAAAGAAATATTTTGTGAGTCTGTTTTATGGGTCCACTTCCACACCCACACTTACCATCCTTCGGGACGTAATGTACGGCCGCGGGCGTTTGGTTTTTCCATTCGTTCCAAAACTTCCGGTAAGCCTGGGGCAGCATGGCCCCGAGCCCTTTGGCGAATTTGTTCGATTTCCTCAACCCATAGAGCAGCTTTGCTCCCTGGCAAACAAAGGGAAACACAAGTTCGTCAGCACGAAAACAGACACACGCAGGATGATGAAATATGGACTCGGTTACATCAACATCAAAACATTCGGTGATGGGTGAAACTACGTCGTGGACTGGAGCCAGGTTTCAGGTGATTTATGAGCAAACACACATCGTTCCTGCTTACCTGAGGTGTCGCTGAAGCCATTCAATAGCAAATTTCGGCAATGTTTGATACAAAATATCAACAAAAGAATGTATTTGTTGGCGAATCTTTTCCGCTCTGTTATGATGTGCGCAGCCGATGGTTGCGATTTGTTTCTTATCGCATGCACGGTTTGACGTTTGCGAATAGCCGTGCACAGTGGGCTTGGATTGTGGTGCTTATTTTGTGGAAATAAGGGATTTATTGTAGCTAAAAATAATGAAAATTATAGGAGATTTCAAGAACATCAAATTTTAACTTTTAAACTAAAAGCCATACTAGATCTCGCGAAACAAAAATCATCACCGGCCCGCAATAGGGAAAAAAC
>AXCO02004349.1:0-20817 GCA_000473525.2 Anopheles melas | reverse complement strand
TCTCTCCCTTCTGCGTGGCTCACCTGAAGATCATCGCCGATCATTGTGTTGCATTCTTTCGTCCGAGCCAAACGTTAGGTGCATCGTCTGAAAGTGCGAGGCTCCGGGGTTTTTTTAAATAAAAAGACGTGCATTAATTCACAGTCAACAAACGAATATTAAAGGTGAGCATGGGAAACAATTTAAAGATGTACTTTTTGTGTAGGTGATTTTGCACGAAACAACGAACTGTAAAGAAGCAAAAAACCATCATCGTAAGCGTGCGGTGTGGAACATAACGGGACTTTCTTCCGCTGGTGCTGCTGCTGCCCACAAGAGCACCACATAGCTGAGCTGGAATGGAATTGGGATGAAAGCATAAAGAGGCGAAAGAAAGACTGCTCGGGGTTTGGTACTTACAAACAGTCGGAAAATCTGGCAACCGCCTGTCGTCATCATACATAATCATCATCAACTGAATCGCTCGGGTAGAAATCTTCCAGAATGTTATGCTGATTCTTCATGACATGGAATAAGCAGTGGAAATAATTGTACGGTTACGGTTGGTTCTTGAGAAGAATGGATTGGATGTGTGTGAAAACTGGAAGGGACTAGCAATCGTTGAAGTGTGTAAAATTTACCGAAAAGACGTATTTTTTAAACAAAAAAAAAGATGTAACGTCAGTGGCGATACGGTTCCGAGATAAGCACAAAACAACTCCGATTTTTACAGTTGAATTTCTGCTCCAAACGAAACCTACGCAAAAGCAACGTGTTGTTCTTTGGTTAGCACGCGCGGGCGCGCGCTACTTACCTATACGCGGTGACATACTTCGTGCGGCGTGAATGCGACCGCCTGCGCGCTTCCTTTCCTGGTGTCTACCGTGCAGTGAAAGTTGTGAATCAAGCTTGGTACTGTGATCTCATTTCTTTACAAAAAAAAGTCGCACTCAGTGTCTAGGTGAAGTTCATTTGCGTGCGTAAATAACGATCACGCTGTGTCTTGGAGTTTGACCCTAAACAAAAAGTGCAAAAATCAGTTAAAATTTAAATCACTGGCTTCTTATCGATTACCGGACACCCAAGGGAAACGTGTCTTCTCAACGCTAAAAGCGAAGATTATACTATCAAACGGCATACGCGCAGCCAACCGTACCCGCACAATGTAATGTTTACGCACGTGCACAATGCGCAAACCACCACTCTCTCCACTGACCGGATAGACACTGACGTGTACTTTTGAGGGGGGGTTTTACATCTTTTTCTTCGATTTGGAACGTGGAGTCGTTTGGCACAAGCTGCATTCATACAGCGGCTGTAGCGCTTGGCGTGAGAAAAGTAGGCTATATCGTGCGGAGAAATTACTGAAAAACGCCTGAATTGTGGGAAATAAGGGAACTAAGGGATTCATGATAATCCTACTGAAACGCTCCTAAATTTCTATCCTGTGGTGCATTCACCAAAACGTTTGGTAATGAGACTGAAGTTACCTGCTAAACTTTAAACAACAACCATTTGAACTCAACCTTCTGCTTGAGCTGCTTGCTAATCTGTGCTTCTCATTTTAAAATTTCAGCCCAACCACACCGAAATGGGCGAAAAACTGTCCCCCTCACCGTCGGCACCAGCCGTCGATACTTCATCACTCAAGCACAACGCCGAAGCAGCGGCCAAAGAAAGGCCGAAAAAGCGCCGCAACAGCAAGGAAGAGAAGCTAGTCGCGGCTGCCGATGCGTCATCGCCGAAGCACAACGCCAAAGGAACAGATGCAGCATCCAAAGAAAAGCCGAAACAGCGCCGCAACAGCAAGGAAGAGAAGCAATCCCTCGCACAGCCCGAGCAGCTCGCAAATCGCAAATCCATCCTCATGGCGTACGCTCTCTGGCTGGTCGGTGGTGTGTTCGGGGTGCATCACTTCTATCTGCGGCAGGATCGGCGTGCCTTCGTCTGGTGGTGTACGTTCGGGTATGCCGGCATCGGCTGGCTGGCGGACGTGCTGCAGATCCCGTCGATGGTGCGCGATGTCAACAACGATCCACGGTTTGTGGAGGAGTTCAATGCGAAGCTGCGCACAAACCGGAAGCCCCCGTTTTCCACCGGCCGGTTTCTGCTGGCGATCATGATCGGTTACTTTTGGGGCCAGCTGATCAGCTTGGCGATCCCGCAGACCGAGTTTGCCGGCGTCGATTGGGGCTTCCTTCACTGGCTGATCCCGTTCGGTGTGGCGTTGGGTAAGCGGTCGAAAGCGGTGGGTGTTTTTTTTTCTAACTCGTTTGGTAATCTGGACTCGTTTGCCCCAACAGGTGTCTGGACGGTGGGCAATACGGGGCGTGAGAAGGGTGTCCTGTGGCACTGTCTGGTAGCGTCCTACGTGTCCTATCTTTCGCGCTACTTCATCATAGAGGAAGAGTACTGGTTCACGATAATGTCGTTCTGCAGCGCGCTCGCGTTCGACAACCTCTCCAAGGAGTGGAACCTGGAGGTGCCCAAGAAAAAACGACTTGTACGGTAAGCCAACCAAGGGATGCGACCATTTCAAAAACATTTTCTAATTCCATACACATCTATACATCCACAGACGACTGGCGGTACTGACCACGGCAGCAGTTATCTATCTGGCCCTGTGGGGCTGCTTCCTCTACTTCAACGGTACGATCACGGACAGCGAGGGTGACGAGGTTCCAGTGCACGAGGCACTGTACAACTTCCTCAAATCACCGTGGTGGACGGACCTGAAGCAGACGCTCCACGACACTTACCAGTTCGCGAAGCATCACGGCTGGGCCGAGGTTTGGAAACAAATCGTCGACTCGATGGATGTGGACGGCGAGCAGAACGCGTACAAGGTGCTGGGCATTAGTGCGACCGCTTCGCAGGTGGAAATCAAAACGCTCTGCCGCAACCTGTCGAAGGAAACGCACCCGGACAAGGTGAAGGACAAGAGCCGGCTCCGGGCGGCCGAGGAACGGTTCATGGAGATACAGCAGGCGTGCGAGGCGCTCAGCAAGACGCGCCGAAAGCGCCGTCAGCGCAACAAAAAGTCTGATGAGCTGTAAAAGAAGCAGAGCGAGAGAGAGAGAGAGAGAGAGAGAGAGAGAGAGAGAGAAGGTTTAGCGAAGTTGATCAGTTTCAGATATTTACTTAGGCAGGTAAAAGAAGAATGGTAGAGTAGAATTAATTTTAACCTCACCCTGTTACGTAGAATGTGTCCGAAAAATAAATGGAATGAACCGAAAAATAAATGGAATGAACCGAAAAATAAAAGGTATATCATATTTATGGAGCCATTCTGTTGCTCATTTGTTGCTTCATAAAGAAAAGAGCAATTGTTGGATTGATAACCCCACGAGGTTGATTTGCATGTGCTATTGAACATCAGGCAAGCAACAAACAACGAGAACTTCTTATCATCATCAAAACCGTTATCTCAGCAAGTTGTCTCGATGAGAAAAAAAAAAAACAAATTGCAAATTATTCTCTTCTCTCAAGCAGCACTCTAACCACGGGGGAGATACCAACCCATTCCCATAGCTTCTCGTACCTGTGCACGAATATAGTCCCTGTGTCCTTAAGTCAGGTAGCGAGAAGGTGTCCGTTTTGGCCATTCTAAACCATTGCTTCGCTGTCACTCGACCCGTGCAGAGATGGCTCCGAGACTCGTGCTAAAGCTTCTTGCCTGTCTGGGCACCGTAGCGTTGCTGCCGCTGGTACTATCGCACCGTACCGACGGCTCCCTGTTCCCTCTGTCGCTCGTCCACATCAACGACATTCACGCACACTGGGAGGAAATCGAT
Source organism: Anopheles melas (assembly GCA_000473525.2). Lineage (NCBI taxonomy): Eukaryota > Metazoa > Arthropoda > Insecta > Diptera > Culicidae > Anopheles > Anopheles melas. The sequence continues at coordinate 17,044 of AXCO02004349.1, read as the reverse complement.
ACGGCGAGCGTAACGTGCGATCCGAAACGGGACGGTGCGGCTGAGCAGTGTCTCGGAGGGTACGCTCGCACAGTTACGATCGTGCGACAGCTGCTGCAGGAGCGCCCGAATCCGGTGTACCTTAACATTGGCGACAACTTCCAGGGTACGCTTTGGTACAACATCCATCGGTGGAATGCGACGGCGTTTTTCCTCAATTTGCTGCCCGCGGATGCTGTCGTAAGTTGCATTTATGCTCGAGAGAAACTGCACTGCTGCTTCATAATTTTCTCCGACCTCTCTTCACCAAACATTGCAGACGGTTGGAAACCATGAGTTTGACGATGGAATTGCCGGCGTGGTTCCGTTCCTGGAAGCGATACAGTCGCCCGTTCTGCTGGTAAACGTGGACAACTCGAAGGAACCATCGTTCAACAAGTTCCGCCCGTCGATGGTGCTGGAGCGTGCCGGGCGCAAGATCGGCCTGATTGGAGTGATCCTCCGCACCACGTACAACATGGCCGACACTGGGGCGCTGGTTTTTGAGGATGAGGCAGAAACTGTTCGCCTGGAGGCGGATCGGCTTGCAGCTGAAGGTGTGGATATTGTGGTCGTCCTATCGCACTGCGGTCTCGATGTCGATCACATCATCGCAGCTAATGCGGGCCCCAACGTGGACATCATTGTCGGTGGACATTCGCACAGCTTTCTGTACAGCGGTCAGAACGACAAGATTCCAATGACACCCGCTTCCGAGTATCCAACGGTCGTCAACCAACCGGACGGACATCGGGTGCTGATCGTGCAGGCTTCCGCCTACACCAAGCTTGTCGGGGACATTGTGCTCTACTTTGACGACCAGGGCATCGTGCAGCACTGGGAAGGTAATCCCATCTATCTGTCGAACGATATCGTCCCCGATGCGGAAGTGCTGGAAGCGATCGCGCCCTGGAAGGTAGCGATCGATGCGGTCGGCGAGCGTACGATCGGTGCGACGGCGGTCGATCTGCTGAAACCGCCCTGCAACTTTGGCGAGTGTGTGCTGGGGAATCTGATTGCTGACTCGATGGTGGAAGCCTTTGTACCGATGGCGGAGGAGGGCAGCTGGACGTACGCATCGATCGCAGCGATTGCTGTTGGGCGTATACGGCAGAGTCTTGTCCCGGGAGGTAAGCAGGTAACAACCTAAAGGTCTACAAGAGATATTGAACTTTCCCAAATTCTTCTCACAGACATTTCCTTCAAGCATCTGATTGAAGTGCTTCCGTTCGAGAACAAGCTGGTCTGTCTGGAACTTCGGGGCTTCCAGCTGGTCGGACTGCTGGAGCACGGTGCCGAGCTGTCCTGGGACGAGCATCGGTTTAATGCCAAGAATCTGATGCACGTGTCCGGACTGCGCGTCGTGTACAACGTCACCAATCCGATCGGACATCGGGTACTGTCGGTGGAGGCGCTGTGTCACGACTGTTCCATGCCGAGCTACGCCCCAGTGGAGATGTTCAAGATGTATCGTGTCGTTACGGTGTCGTATCTGGCCGAAGGGGGTGATGGGTTTGAGATCTTCCCGCGGTATGGTAGAAATCGGGTCGTTGCACCGATGGATGATGTGCAGGCTTTCGAGGATTACGTGAAACCACGCTCGCCCGTCACTCCTGTGCTGGAGGAACGCATTCAAATCTTGAACTGAAAAAGGAAAAATAGTAAATAAATAAATATCACACAGCAGTTGAATGGGCCCTGCATTCCCAGCTGGCTTATAGCACACGTGCTCACAAGCTGTGTCAGTGTTAGTAATAAAGCGGGATGACTGTGAAGGAACTACCTCGGTTACTGTCTGCTCGTGATTAGAGCTTGTAATCCCCGAATATCTTGATGTCTTGGCATTTGTTCAGCATTGGACAACAGTATCTTATCTCTCAGCACCCTTCGCCGACTAATTGAAGACAATCGACGTTATCTCGTGTCCAACAAATGTGATGATGATGTTGTTCCGCAAAGCCCACTTGAATGTTTAGATCTCTTCACCTACGTCCTAGAGCTAGAGACATATCAATATCTCTTTGTATCTCCCTCTCTCGAGACAAGACCCTAATCGATGAAGGGCATCTCTGACACCTGTAGAAGCAGCTTCTGGAATAAAAAAGCTTTTTTCAATGCCTCAAGACTAATTTCGCATCCACCTGTACAACAAGTGTGTTAGAACTGGAAGGGGGCAATAACCACCACCACCACCAACAAGACCGGTCCAACGTTTACACAGCAGGCACCGATTTCAATTTAAAATAATCCGTTGGGGGTCTTTTAATTTGCGGGATTTACCCCATGTTTCTCAATACATTATTGCGCTTTGCGTTATTGATCGCGGTTTTTAAAGAAGTTGACTTAACACTCAGTAAGCCCCACAAACGGTCTCCCTCCTCTCTATCGTTCGTTCACAATCTCCCTCTCTCTTTCTCGCTCTTACTCTCACTCACCTGTTGGTGTTGGTGGGAATGAGGGGTCGTTCGAACGAAATTGATTTGATGCCCCCGCGGAGCGAATCTTTTGCGCATTCGGGCCCGCCCGGCAGTGTCACGCAAGATTTCGCAAGGTGCGCACACGCAGAGAGCGCGCGCGTGCTCAAAATTCACAATGGTGCGGAGTTGGTGTTTCTTCCCACGTTTCGCGGTCATCTGCTTGCTTACCTCGTTCAGTGCAATCGGTGCTGCTGGGCAGCAGGAGCTTTTCCCCCTGTCTATCGTACACATTAACGACTTTCATGCCCGCTTCGAGGAGGTGAATGAAGCGAGTGTCACGTGTGATGGGGCGGCCGGGGAGCGATGCATCGGTGGGTACGCCCGCACGGTGACGGTCGTGAAGCGGCTGCTGGCCGAGCGACCGAACGCAATCTACCTGAACGCGGGCGACAACTTCCAGGGCACGCTGTGGTACAACATTCACCGATGGAACGCAACGTCGGAGTTTCTGAACATGCTTCCGGCCGATGCGATGGTAAGTTGCGGTGAGTGTGGTGACTCCCATTGATAGCTGGTTAATGACACTTGTTTTCCGCCTCCCCACCCACACAGACGATCGGCAACCATGAGTTCGATAATGGGGTGGAAGGTGTGGTACCGTTTCTGGAGACGATCGCTTCGCCGGTGCTACTGGTAAATGTGGACAACAGCCTGGAACCGGAATTTAACAGGTTCAACAAGAGTCTGGTGCTAGAACGCGGAGGCCGTCGGATCGGGGTGATCGGGGTCATCCTCAGCACGACCGATACGATCGCCAACACGGGCGAGCTGATGTTTGAGGACGAGGTCGAAACGATCCGGACGGAAGCGGAACACCTTACCGAGCTCGGGTGCGACATTATCGTCGTCCTGTCGCACTGTGGCATCGATGTGGATCGTTCGATCGCGGCGAATGTTGGCCCGTTGGTGGACATCATCGTGGGGGGCCATTCGCACAGCTTCCTGTACACTGGCGATCATCCGACCATTCCGATGAATCCCGTGTCCGAATATCCAACAGTCGTCAGTCAACCGAACGGACATCGGGTGCTGATCGTGCAGGCTTCCGCCTACACCAAGCTGGTCGGGGACATTGTGCTGTACTTCGACGAGCAGGGTGTAATTCAACGGTGGGAAGGTAATCCAATCTATCTGGGCAATGACATTGTGCCGGATCCGGCCGTGGCCCAGGCACTAATCCCATGGAAGGTTGCAGTGGACGAGATCGGCAACAGGAAGATCGGTTCGACTGGAGTCGATCTGCAGAAGGCGACCTGTGGCTTTGGGGAGTGCAATCTGGGCAGTCTGATAGCTGACTCGATGGTGGCCGCCTTTGTGCCGAAGGCCGAACCGGGCCAATGGACCTATGCAGCCGTTGCCGTCCTTGCCGTCGGTGGCATTCGAGTTGGACTGTTCCGTGGAGGTAACTGTGTGTGTGTGTGTGTTGTGTGGTTCCTTGAAGAACAAAATTCGCGATTAAAGAACCGTGAATTTCTTACAGATCTTGCGTTCAAAAACCTGATCGAGGTGCTGCCGTTCGAGAACGCGCTCGTCTGCTTCGATATGCGCGGCGACCATCTGATCGAGCTGATGGAGTACAGTGTGGCCAAGTCTTGGGACGAGGACCGGTTCAACGGTGCCAACATGCTGCAGGTGTCCGGTTTGCGCGTCCTGTTCAACGTCACCAACCTGGTCGGCGAGCGAGTGCTCGCGTTGGACGTGCTGTGTTATGATTGTGACGTGCCCAAGTACGAGCCGGTAGAACCGTTCCGGAAGTATCGCGTCATTACGAACTCGTTCCTGGCCGGCGGTGGCGATGGGTTTACCATGTTCGAGCGGTACGGACAGCGAAAGGTGAACGGGCCGGTAGATATCGACGCGTTCGAGAGCTACGTTCGGGAACGATCACCCGTGCTGCAGGGATTGGATGGAAGGATAACGGTTCTAACGTAAAGTAGCAATCTTTGCGGTAGTGGCACTGGTGTAGTTATAGGTGTAGTAAACATTCTCATCGCTTAGTTTAGAGCTTGACAGCATACAAACACGCAATAAATCAGCTTAATCTCCCATATAACCCCACCAAACGGGTGAGCTCGAAATCGAAATCATTCAAAACATCCGCAAGCGCGCAATCATCTGATTTGCTGGCAGGAAAAAAGGGCACTTATCGGTGTACTACTAATAATAAATAACTCGTGACAATCCGATTGATGGGCGATAGGGTGATTTATCACGCACCCCGTGGTGGCCACGCGAATGAATGAGAATCTTGTCCTGCCTCCTGTGTTTGTGTTGATCGGCGATATTTTAATTGACGTATTGGCCGTTTGGTTAAGGGTGCTTCTTATCGTACGGTAAGTGTAGCTGAAGCGGCAGGTAATCTCTGCGCGGAACCCTTCAAACCCCGACATATAATCGTATAAATTGAGTAGCGTTACGCGTTGACTGATAACAGAATAGTTGAAGAATAATAAATAATTAGATCGTGTGCAATAATGTGAAGAAAAGCAAATGGAATACATTAGATGAGGGAAAAACGGTGTCTTATCGGTATCATTTAACCGTTCCTAGGATATTAACAAAAGACGAAGACAAATCCCGATACATATCCGATTTGAAGAATCCGATGATTAAGCATGTTAGTTCCTATGTTTTTATTGAATAAAACCTTAGCTATATGTTCACTTTGTCATCTAAGAAAGCGTTAATCGTTGTTTCTGAGCAATGCGATTGTATTTGCTTGAGAAAACTAATAGAGATGGATGAGTTAGATTCAATTTGATAAATCGGAATGAGTCTTCAAAGTGATTCAATGAAATTAAATCTCTAATTTTGGAATAAAGGAATCTTTCAAGATTCATGGATGCTAAAATGTTTGAGAATCCGAAAAGATTCATGGTGATCTCCAAATATTCATGAATCTCAAGAGAGTAATAAATATTCAAAGATTCATATAAATATTTAGAGATTTGATCCGTGATTCGAATCACTCATCACTAAAGATTCATAGCGCATAATCTTTAAGAAAGATTCATGAAGCACAACTCTAATCTGAACAGTTAAGTGGTCCTCATCCGGAAACTGCTTGCGACCACTAAATCAGTTCATACGATCAAACCTTACAGATAAGAACCTTGGAAAGCGCTCTAAAGACCTCTCTATAGCACTTCTAGCATAATATTATGCCACAGTAATGTCGGTCAATGAGTGCCTCATCCATAAACTCTTACAGATAGCCTGAACGATAGGGACAAAGATAGCGTCATTGAGAATGTTTTCCGTTTCTTGATCCCATCAGAACAACAAACCAACGTAGAAAGCTTTTGAATTAATCTATGCTATCTTCTTTAACAAACGTCTTAGAATCAGAGTAATGCTTTGCGCATTTAATATGCGCTTTAAGTGCTTCCGACAACAGATCGGTATAAATAGCGATCGATTAAAGCATACATGGCATCAGTTACATACCAGTGTTGTGTAAGAATCTATCATGAGATCCTTTGGTGCTTTCGTACTGTGTTCAGTGCTGTGTCTCGTCTACGGTTAGGGCGATGATTAACACGATATCTATATCTTAAGATACTTAAAACAAATTGAAATATTCATTACAGCCCATCCCACACCGGATGACGTGGAAGGAAATGACCGTGTCGTGGGTGGTACTGACGCTCCACCCGGCGCAGCCCCATACCAGGTATCACTGCAAGGACTGTTCGGCCATTCGTGCGGTGGTGCCATCATTGATCGCGACTGGATACTGACGGCGGCCCATTGCGTTCAGACGTCGGTTAAGTTTACGAAGGTGTTGGTCGGCACCAATCTGCTCAATGCCGGCGGCCAGCGCTATGCGGTGGAGAAGTTTTACGTCCACAGTCGCTACAACAATCCCGTCTTTCACAATGACATTGCGCTGGTCAAGCTGAAATCGATGATCCAGTACGATGATCTTGTGCAACCGATCGCGTACTCCGAGCGGGAGATTCCCGAGAACGCAACGCTAACGCTGACGGGATGGGGTCGGCTATCTGGTACCGGTGCGATGCCTAACAAGCTGCAAACTATCGATCTAACGTACGTGCCGTATGAGGAATGCAAACGGCTGCACGGGAATAGTGAAAATGTCGATATTGGACACGTCTGCACGCTGACGAAGAAGGGCGAAGGCGCATGCAATGTAAGTAGTTGGAAGTGGTGCATTTGAGCCAATTTCTTAATGTTGCCCATCCTTTCAGGGTGATTCTGGTGGGCCACTGGTTTATGAGGGAAAGCTTGTCGGGGTGGTTAACTTTGGCGTTCCTTGCGCCCTAGGATATCCAGATGCCTACGCACGAGTGTCGTATTACCACGATTGGATTCGGACAACGATCGCCAACAATCCTTAAGACGTTTTTGGACAATGTATGATGTACTTGGGTCAGCTTTGAGTAGTTTGAATTTAATAAAGATATCTTTTGATTTAAACACCGTATGTACCTCTCCAAACTCCATTATTACTCTTTTGTTTGAAAAGCCTTTAAGCGCGCTGTACGATTTCCAACTGATTCCGAGAATTTTTCGGCATTCAACAGCAGTGGATGTGCCCTTCCGAGTCATTATCATCGCTTTCATCACTCACTGTGGAGCTCAGTGCGCGTGTCCGATGTCTAGTAGGAGTCTTTAAAGCTGTTGGAATTATTAGACTATGTAGTTTGTACACTTTCTCTGGACAAGCTGGCTTACGCTCAGTTTACGGTGTATTCAAAGTCAAGTGAGGCCAAAGTCCTAGACCCCACCGAATACGGCGTGATTTATTGATAAATTGCTTCCGTTATTGGAGTACGGTGAAAGCCTCCTATTATCAGATACGTTACTAGCATAACACGGATGCCAATAATGTACCAATAATAGAGAAATTCAATGAATTCTTTAGAACATTGATGGCTTGACAGATGCAATAGCTGGAATTACTTGCCGTCATATCCAATCAATTCATGAATTGTTATTTTAAGGCTCAGAATAGCTGAATCACAACTACTCAACTTCATGCTAAAAGCTATAACAACGAATAACAGCCCCTTGAGATGCACCTGAAGAGCTTCGCCGCAGACGACTTCCTATTAATCCCAAACAAGTAAAGCCATGAACGGAAGGTATCTTAGATTAATGATAAGGTGTCTTCGTATTCGAGACAGAGGTATAAGAACAAAGCGAGTATGTCAAGCAGGGCATTAGTTACATACCAGTGTTGTGCAAGCTTCCATCCATGAGGTCCCTCGAAGTTATCGTGCTGTGTTCGGTGTTGTGTCTCACCGCCGGTAGGAGTGCCATTCCCAGTGTTCCATTACAAATTAAGCAAATCTCGAATAAACACAAACGTTTTGCAGCTCATCCCAAGCAGGATGACAGCGGTCGCATCGTTGGAGGTACTGAAGCTGCACCCGGTTCCGCACCGTACCAAGTGTCGCTGCAAGGACTGTTTAGCCATATGTGCGGTGGTACCATCATCGACCGCCAATGGGTACTAACGGCAGCCCACTGTGCCATACTGCCACCCAAGCTAGTGCAGGTGCTCGTTGGTACGAACGATTTGCGGTCCGGTGGCAAGCGGTACGGTGTGGAGCGGTTCTTCGTGCACAGCCGCTTCAACAAGCCACCGTTCCACAATGACATCGCGCTGGTAAAGCTGAAGACGCCCCTGGAGTTCGGAGAGTTCGTACAAACCGTCGAGTACTCGGAACGACAGCTTCCGGTCAATGCAACGGTCAGGGCGACTGGTTGGGGTAAGGTTTCGACCTCTGGGTCTGTGCCGAGAATGCTCCAAACGATCAACTTGCGGTACGTGCCGTACGAGGAATGCAAGCGACTCCTCGAGGACAATCCAGCAGTCGACTTGGGCCATATCTGCACATTGACGAAGGAGGGCGAAGGTGTTTGCAATGTAAGTATGCCTTCTTACCATTCGTATCACTGTCCACTAAACGCTAATGGGTCTGTGTTCTGTGTTTTACAGGGCGATTCCGGTGGACCGCTGGTGTACGAAGGAAAGGTTGTCGGTGTGGCCAACTTTGCGGTACCGTGCGCCCAGGGCTATCCGGATGGTTTTGCCAGTGTGTCATATTATCACGATTGGATTCGAACGACGCTCGCCAACAATTCTTAACCGCGCTTCTTCAACTATTTGCATTTGTTCGATTTGTTTTCTCTTATTTACTCTTCATTGTAACTTAAATAAAGGCATCTTACCCTTCTGCACAATCTACCTAGCTTAACAAAATACCCATCTAGCTATGCGTCTCAATTTGTTTTTCGTGTAAGTGCTTAAAACCGGGATCCCTACTCGTACAGCGGCCCAAAGTGCGCCCACACACTTGTTAGAAAATGTGTCGACAAATGGGGCACGTCGATTTGTTGCTCGTGCTGAACCACCGGTACAAACACGGTCCGTGGAACTTCTTCTTGCAGGTTTTGCAGGACAGCTTCGGCAGCTGGCAGGTGTCTTGGTGTATAACGCTGTAGCACACGTAGCACTCCTCTACGCCCTCAAACTTACGGTCCAAATTGCGCTTCCACAGCGACAAACCGTCGTTAATCGAACCGTTCTACGTGAGAGAAAAAGATGAAAAGATCGTTAGGTACAGGATGACAAGCGTTAATTAGCGTCGTTACACTCTACCTGATGCGTCAGAAAGATGGAAAGCTGCATCACGACCTGGCGCGACTGCAACCGTCCGCCGATCTGCTTGCCACCCTCCACCGTGACCGCACCGAGTGGGAAGTTGCTCGGCAGCGTTATGTGCAGCTCCACCTTTGCCTCGTCGATCGAGTACACGGCCATCACCTGGCGCAGGGCCGAGTGCACCTTGATCTGCATGTTGTCCTGCCGGTCCTTGCGTTCCAGCAGGGCCTGGAACTCTTCCTGGCACAGCAAGCCCGACACCGAGTTGGCCGTTATCTTGCTCACGATCGTGGAGTAGCGATGGTTTAACCCGTTGAACCATCGGCGCAGTATTACCGGCAGATGGCGCAGCGTTTGGGCGTACAGATGGCAGGCGTAACGTTCCAGCTTTGTGTTTGGATCTAGTGGGCGAACAGAGAAGAGCAATGCGAAATGCTTAGTAACCATTGTGCAGTAAACGAATCAACTATTTTGGTCCAAACTGTCCAGGTTTCGAGCGATTTTTTTGTTTTGCTTTTACGAAGTTTTGGTCACGCAAAAATGGAGGATTGTTGCCTACAGCATAAAGCTACCGGTTACGAGCTGTTTCCCCAAGAGCTGCCGCAACTGGACACGGTTCCCTCGCTCGAGGCGGAGCTGCGCAAAGGAGCGAAGGAACGATTGGCCAACAACAAATTGCAGGCACAGCAACGAAGATCCGAAAAGCAGACTTCGGTGCCAACGGTCTACAAATTGGTTCATCCGAGCCCGCAAAAGTATAAAAAGTGTCAACACAGTGGAAATTTCATCCTGGATCGAGAGGTCCTTAAGCCGGTGGAGCATATCGATTTCATAGCACTGCCTAAGGAAGTGGTAAGTGTGTTGGTGCTGTTACTATGCGTTACATGAGACATTTTCCTCTTCTTCTCTCTTCATTGCTTAGGTACATCATAAATGGCCCCATTACATCGAGCACAAACTTTCCTCGGCCACGAACCGCATCAAAACGTTAGCGCGCCCCGGCACGTCACACGTTCGAAACACACTCGAGCAATACTCGGCAATACTTTCACCGAAGCAAAAGCAACACCTGACGAGCCTGCTGGAACCGAAACCGTTCGTCAGCATACAGGAGTCGATCGGGTACGCTAGGCAGCAACGGTCGGACGATGCCATGTGGCACCGGCACCGGGCCAAACAGGAGCGCAAGCTACTGCACAAAGTCCACTGTTGCGAGATTAAGCTGCTCAAGCAAACGATGCACAAGCTGTCCAAGTGTCTCGCCAGCTACTATCTGTACACGACCATGGAACCCCTGGGACAGGAAGCGGCAAACATTTCACGGGTAGTATTGCGCCGTATAAGCCGCTTGCTGGAGGTGAAGATGCGACCAGACAAAACGGAACAAGAAAATGACGTTATCGACGATTTTTACGTTGAATTTGCCGACAAGGTGGGAGAGTGGGTATGGCGAATGATGCAGCAGACCGGCATAACGTTCGACAAGCAAAAGTCCTTCTCGTACGTAAGACAATCGGAATCGTTCGTTTCCGTCAACTCGAGTGTGTTTGAGCTGCCCCGGGTGGGAGGCGAAATGAGGGACGGTGAGGAGCTGGAACCGTTGAGCATTATCTCGCTGGAGCTAGTGTACGACTGTGTGGAGGAGGCAGTGCTTACGGTGGAGCGGGAGAGTGTATGCGTAGAGGTTGAGTATGGAAACGTCGGAGAAGAAGCATTGCAGGAAGGTGAAGCACCACGAAGCAAAGAATCGCTTTCTAACGCCGATTCTAGTGACAAGATTGAGACACGCGCCTCTATGAATGAGACTGCACAGGATGGAGATGAAACGGAGGACGATATGGAAGTTCAAGTGACGGTAATTGAGAATATTTTAGCCGATGAAGCAGACGATGATCAATCGCAAGAGAAACAGGTTGACGAAGAAGTCCCAAAGCCAACGTAGCGCTTTGCTTAAAAGAAACCAAACTTACTCTTAATCTGGTTCCACTCTAAGCTGGCAAACATCGCTTGTCCATAAACCGCACAGGAGTCCGGATTGCGCAGTAATTCCGGTGGCATCAACTTGAAGAGTACGGGCAAAAGCAGCTGTAATAAAAATAAATCAAATAAAACTGATCCACCTAAGATGATGATGCTTCACGGAGCCCTTACCTCCTCAAACTCGTTGCGCGATATCCAGGAAGTGTAGATCGATCGCAGCTCGGACGGAGCTTTGGCACAGATACCGAGAATACAGTCCCACAGCAGCAGGTAGGATAGACAGTGCGATCTGGCCTCGGCCAGCTTTTCCTGCTCAGCGACGCTCGTGGCCGTCTCCTGGTCGGCCGGTTTGTAGTGGAAATCGGCCACAAACTCGTGCAGCAAATCCTGGTACTCGTCCAGCGGCAGCCGGAAACGCTCCAGCAGATGCCAGCCATCGTCCGCTTCTTCGCCACTCTCCTGCTGCCGCTCGGTTGACTCGGAGCGCTTCAGCAGCTGCTCCTGATCCCGCTGTACCAGCCCGATCGAGAGCGACTTAAGCATGGCGGTAGCGGCGTACCGTACACGCTTGTTCCGGTGGCGAATGTTGGTTAGCGAGAAAGTGATGAGATCGTCCAGGGATGTTTTTGAGTCCACTTTGTTTGCCTGGTAAAAGTGAGGTGAGGCACCGGGTTAGAAGAGTTGGTGTTACTCTTTGTCTCAATGTGAGCTTTAACGCTTACCTTCAGCACGTGATTAAAATCTATCGCTTCCACGTACGGGCAGATGCTTTCGATGAAATATTCATCCGATTTACGCCCACTGTCTAATGCATTCACAATACCGACGAATGCTTTCAGCAGCACCAGATTAACTTCCTTCGAGAACACGTTGTCCCATTCCTCAATCACGTTCGTGAGCAGTTCGGTGGAGCTGCGATGCCGCTCTGCATTGAAGAACTGCATCAATCCGTTAAACAGCCTAAACAGTGCCGCAATAAAGAGGGAAATCTAAAAAAAGGGACAAAGAATACAGATTTAATGCGTGACACTTCTCATCGGCGCATACGCGCGGCACTTACATTGTGCGTATGGTAGTGGGCAAAGCTTTTGGAGACGGAAAGCGTCCACGAGCTGAGGGCAATGCGAATAAAGTCCCACTTGGAGATGTCCAGCTCGGTGGGGAAGTAGCGCAGCACCACCGTCAGCACGTTGGCCACCTCCATGTCGAGGAAGATTTTGTTTTCGTCCGCTTGTGCCAGATCACTGCAAAGAGGGTGGAAGAAGAAATTATTATTATTTTTTGCACAAACCAACCGATCAAACCCCCTTTGACCGTTTGCTTACCAATTGTAAAGCAACATTTTATTGGCCGCCTGCCGGGTGATGAGCTCGTGCAGCACGATCAGGCAGTTGCCGATGATTTTCCGATCGTTCAGTTCGTTGTAGTTGGTGGAGAAGTGGTTCTCTATCAGGCAGCGGGCCGAAGCGAGCTTTACCAGCACGTCAAAGTAGTTTTCAAACAGGTTCGGTCCGATGGGAAGACATTTCGGTTTCATCTTTGCACCCAGACACTGTAACAGTAAAGGAATACATTATTAATGGGGCGAATAAGTCAAAGAAAACCAAATGTTTAAACTTACCTGCACTATGTTAATGTAGGCCACGAGATCCTCGCTGTTGTTGGCCACCGTCGAAGCGTCCTCGTACAACAGAACGGGCCCGTTTTCCTCATCCGCATACTGATCGATCACTAGCAGCGCATTCAGACATTTGGCCCAAAGCATACCGTGCTCGTTGGCCAGGGTGAACAGTTTCCGTTTGATTTCCTGCACGATATCCTGTGGCACGTTCCTTAGCAGAAGTGATAGCTTCTCCTGGACTGCGAGTATTAAACATTCAACGACGGATTCAAGCTGATGGGAGATAAATGGAAGAAAAGGAATGAATTTTTAAACCGATTATGATGAACTCCTACTTGGCTGATTGAGTTGAACGTACCTGCTCCGTATTGTACAGCACCGTATCCCCGACGGAGGCCAAATATATCACAGACAGTACCTTCTCGTAGATCAGTTCCGACCACGAGCGCAAAATCCAAAGCTCCTCCTCCTCCTCTTCGTTGCCATCGCCATTCTCAGACACGTCCATTTCCTCCTCCTCTAGCTCATCCTTCCGCTCATCCACATCCATTTTGTCTGCCTGTTCGCTTTTCGCTGGGCGCTGCTGTTTTAGCTTCGCTTTGCACGACAGCTTCAACACAACGCTCACTGCACCGAGCGCCCGGGCTAGCAAGCTCTTCATCGCAACAGCAAACTGTTCGTTGGACAGTGCGGGAGATGTGGACAGTCGCGACAGTTTCGTTATCAGCCGTCCCTGGAGCAGCTCGGTATACTCCGCCAGATGGACCGTTTCGTCCGTTTGACGCTGCAGCTCCACCGTGCGCTTTTCAAACAGTTCCCTCAGCATCGCGTCGACCTGTTGGCAACGTTTGGGTCGGTCGTGTTTGTGCGATTCCGTGGCACAAGCAATTAATTTGGCCGTAAGTTCGGCTACCCGCTCCAGCAGCACCAGTATGTCCGCCTGATCCGCCCTGCCGGCTAGAGTGGCCAGCCGCTCGTCGATCGTGTTTACGCATCGCGCGAGCAGCTGCCCGTCGAGCTCGATATCTTCACCGGACAGTGCATCCTGCCAGGCGGTCGTTGCCTCCCACAGCGTATCCTCTGACAGATGCTCACTGACCACGTTGTGGACGCTGAAATCGAACAACGTACCGAACAGTGCCCGGTGCAACTCGGTCAGCCTGCCGTCGCTGCAGATGACGGGCATGATTTGGGCGAGAAAGCTTATACAACCGTCGTGCAGCTCTTGCTTCGATGCGTCTCGCAGGGGGTGCGTGACGGTGTCAATGATTTTCCTACAAGTTTCCGCGTCAATCAATATCTCGCCATTGCTGGCCACGAAGAAACATTTCTGCAGCAGTATCATGTTGTCCTTCGTGATGCCGTTTGCTACACCAACCGCACATTCGATAATGTTGCTCGATACCTCGGGCTGCGAGAGGAACTGCTTTATGTTTGGCTCCTGGCACAGTGGGTGGCTGAGCGCGCGCAGAATGATCCAGCTTTGAACGGGTTTGTTAGCCATCTGTGGGGCAAAAAAAGACGTTTTAGAACTCTATATTTCGTTTAATTTATTTAAAAATCGTCAATTCTGCAAATGGAACGAAACTTTCTGCATTAAAATCAAATAAAATCCACCAAAAAGTTCATCAACCCGGGCACCATCGTGCAAACGATATGTTGTACAAAGGTTTATAAATCATTTACCCCTCTTTGCTCCTTCTTCCCGCACGAAATAAACAATTTATGACCCCAGCAAAGGCCATTTACCTGTCTCGTAATGCAGCAATTGTTTTTGGCGGGGTGAAGAAAACATACTCACCCCGTGCTGCACCAAAACCCTTCGCCCGAAAGGTCACTAATGGCAACGGAAATAACACCCAATCGGTACATCGTACCCATGAAAAGACCATCGTACTGTGCCCCATCAAACAGTACTTTAACCTTTTGCAGGGACGGTGGGAAATGGTTTATTCCAATTGCTTCATTTAATATCGTGTCATTGCATGCCAGTGGCATCGATAAAAGGACATGTAGCTTGGAGCGTTGGCAGTGTGCCAATAAACGTGTACGTTTGCTATTTGCGATTGAAATAAATTCAGCAAGCGCTTGCCGAATCGTGCTTCCCTCTCAAACAAATCGCTGCGAATGTGTATCGATTACGCACCTTTATCCATTTGTTTAGCAGCGCAGCCCGTTCGTCCGCATCGAGATACTTGTACAGGATCATGATCAGCTCCACCACGTACTCCGACTGCAGCTTAGCATCCTGCAGCCATCGGGCGAACGTATCGAACAGACACTTGATGTTTTCACTGTCGTGGGCCAGAAACACGAACAACTCCCGGCGCTGGAACGCTCGCACCAGATACTCCAGCTGCAACACGTAGCCATCGTCCCGCTCGACGCTGATCTTAGCGATGTACAGCTGGCAGATGCGGTACACGAGCAGCTGCAGCTGGTTCTCGAACCGATTAGCGTGATCCCCGCTGGTGAGCGGACAGCTGCCACCGTCCACCGCATCCTCGGCGTTCGGGTTTTCCACCGCAAACTTCACCCGCTTGTGCGACGTACGGCGCAGATTCTGCACCAAATCCACGTGCGCATCGGTTATGCTCGCCGCATTGTCCTTGCAGTCGACGCTTTCCTTCACCACCCCGTACAGCCGCTCCCAGAACGTCACCAGCAGCCGCACGTACAGCGGATGCGTCGCACTGTGCTGGCACCAGTGGTCCAGCAGGTTGGCCATACTCTGAAACACGTACTTCCCGCAGGCCGCTTCACTCGTAATGCTCCACGCAATCACCCCCACCAGATGCTGCTCGAGCAGATTCATGCAGAACTCTTCCCGGGCCGCTTCCGCCATCGTTTCGTCCCGCACGGCTTGCAGCACCACGTACTGGAACGATTCGTAGTACGCCTGCGAAACGGCCGTCACGTCCGCCCGGCTCGACTGTACCGCCTTCAGGCCTTCGTTCATGCTTTCGAAGAAAAGGCTGTAAAATTTGGCCAACCGCTCATCGCCGAGCACTTCGCGCGTAAATCCCGACACTAGCGGCAGCATGTGGGGGTAGACGCAGGCCGCATTGCCGCCGCCCCCACTTCTCAGCAGCTTCCACAGCTTCGGAAACACGGCCTTGTCGAAGTTGAGGTGCGTGTGCCAGCCGGCCAGATGCGCCTGGATCAGCACGATCGAGCTCCACACGTGCGTCACGACGGTTGGGTCGGTTTCGTCCAGAAACTGGAACACGCTCGTCGTTATCTGCGCCTGGTGCTGGTCCACCAGGAAGGGAGCATGTTGGAGCAGCGCAGAGATCACCTCGAACCAGGCCGCCCGAATTGCGGCCGTTTTGTGCTTGTGGTACGTCCAGAATTTGGGGCTTTTCAGCAGCTCCGCATTCTTGTCGGCCGATTTTTGCAGATTCTCCGGCGGAATGCGGCTCAGATAGAGTGCGTACCCGCGCAGGCTGGATATGAGCACGCGCTGGTACTTGTTTTCACACTCTTCCGGTGTGTGAGACCTGTTAAAAGGAATTAAACAAATAATATTTTAAGAAAAACTGTAAAATACACCCTTTTCCCTCTCTCGGTCATCCCCTCACTCACTTCGGATTGCTCAGCGTGATGGCCGTGTGGATGGTCAGGTTCTTCGTGTAGTAGTCCAGTATTTCCTGCTCGCAAAACACAAACACCTCGCTCACCTTGCCCGGCGGAAAAGCGCTGCTGAACGACTGCAGCGCGGTACTGGCGGCCGGTGCGTACGTATCGTACTGGGACGAGATCCAGGCCGGCGCCAGCTGCTTCAGGAACGGGGCAATCTGCTTACCGGCCCGGCGCACGATCGCTGCCTGCGCCTGCTGCGTCGTTTCCCGCACCCGGTGCTCCGCATCGGTCGACAGGTTGACAAACAGGCGGGGCCAGAAGGGCAGCACCGCTTTCACCACCTCCAGATCGGCCCCGTTCATCAGCTCGGTGAACTCGAGCAGTGCCTTAGTCTTGGTGGTCGGATCCTTCTTCAGCATCTTGCGCAGCACTATCTGCAGCGTATCGTCCAGGTTCGGGTCCAGCTCGTCGACGCTGTGGTTGGGGTCGATCTGCACAAACCCGGGCACGACCGGCATGCTCGTGCTGTCCAGCGCGGCAAACCCGAACAGCGTCGGCACGGAGGTGCCGAGCAGTTCCGCACTGCGCCCACTGCTCGACGGCTACCGGACGCGATGGGAGCGGGGGGGGGGGGGGGGTCATGCGGGATGTCTATCCTCGAAATGACAGGTAGCAATTCTGGGGGAGGGGACTCCCTGACCGTACACGTCAACGGCAAGAGGGGCCACCCGA
>AXCO02004348.1:0-20854 GCA_000473525.2 Anopheles melas | reverse complement strand
ACACACACACACACACACACGCTCACACATCAGTACATTAGGGGAATATCGAAGCCCGCTGTGTCTGGATGGGTATGTGTGAATTTGTATTGTAATAATTTTAATGAAATTTTATGACCTCTCCAATTACCCATCGTACGCGTTCACTTACAGCGTTCTTCACTCTCAGTGCCGTAGATGGAAGCCCACGTTCAAACGGCATTTCCTAGCAAGGCCAACAGAGGGAATGAGAGAAAACAACATCCACCTCGGAAACGCTGCATAAGCCGCTGCTGGCCAGTGCCAGCGTCCGTGAGTAGGTGCGGCGCAGGAATATCCGCGAGTGGCGAAAAAAGGCCCGAAATAAATTATCGTAATTACCGGTGCTAATACGTCGTAATGCTTTGATACACTTCTTTATATGAGTGCTTGTAACTTTGTTGGTGTGGCTGTATGGCTTTTTTTATGTGCCCCGTATCTTTGCCTCGCCTTGCCCTTCATTCCTCTGTGTGTAGTGTTGCCGTATTCTTGTGTCACGCTAACGCCAGCATCGAGCATAATCTCGTCCGGTTGAAAAACCCGCCATAGATCATCCCGGAAGCTCACACAGGTCTATGTAAATTTGCCCAGCTGCTCCAGACGTCAGCCAAGGGCAGCAGCAGCGAGAACCTGCATGCACCGCTCCAATGGTTCGGCAACGGGACGGTCCGGCCAAATTAATTCTAACGATCGGGCATTATGTGTGTCCGGTGGAGAAGTTTTGCAACAGTTTTTGCAAGCAACTGTTTCTGCCGTTAGTAACAAATTTTTATTGCCACCCCTATTCTTCCCCCCTCCCCGCCCTATTTGGTGGTTCTTTTTTTTATTCGCAGCTCTTTTTGTGCCACGGCAGCTCGGTAACGACACACCGATTGTGCCACCGAATGGGCGATGGATAAAGTTTTCCCATTTTTGCTGCCATTTTCGAGCAAGACACTGTGCCTGAAAGACACAAACTTAAATACACACACACACACACATATATATACAAGCCAGAGGACACAGATGGAGACGAGACCCCGGTCAAGTGACACTCGGGATGTAATTTATTGTACTACGCGCTCGTTATGAAATTATTGTCTTAAAAGCATTGTTTGAGCGCTCATCTTCATCGTTTAACCAGGATTGATGAGTTTTCCTACCTGGGAACGGTACCGTTGTCAAAATTGGTTGTTTTATACACTTAAATTAGTATACAAGGGCAAGGACAGCAAGGGCAAGAAGCTTTGACCAATATCGGTACGTTTTGAATGGCCTCGTCTTTGTTAATCTACGCTGCCCGATTTGATATAAATCTTTCGGCCGTACCTTTTTGTTTGGCTTTGTTCCCAATTACCTTTACGAAAAACGACTGTTGCATGAATGCCAAATAGAAGATGTTTTTCCCTTTGAGTACTTTTTCAAGTTATAAAACGATTAATTGAAGCTCTTTATAAGTTTTTAAATTTGTTTGCTAGCCACCACGTTGCCTTCAAAACAACTGCAGCCCAAAGCTGTTTGTTCTTCAATTTCATCATAACTTCATCATCGATAGTTTGATGTTTTTTGTTTGACCTAAACACACTATATTCAAAACTAAACGGTTCAATCTTTATGATACAAATTCAAATATGTTAAAAAAATATTAAAAACTGCATCAGTCACTACTCAAACATTGCATTAGTGAACAAACCTAATGAAACACATTTATAAATATTTATAAACATATTAAACGGAGTTGTATATCGAGTAGAATTGTTATTCTTCAATAATGAGAATTGAATACAATTGATAGAAACTTATGACTGTTTAAGTATAAAATAATAAATACCATTTCAAATCTATTTGGTTTCAAAGGTATTATTTTACCTTTTTATCGAAAAGCAATTTATAATAATAGCACCCATCTCTACTAAAAAAAGTTGTCGATCACTGTTCAACGAAAAAACAAGCATTCCTATCTAGAAGGCTCCAAAGTCTATTAACGTAAACCGACACTGTCGAGAGTATGACGCACTTCTGCTTATAACAAATAAAATCATACACTCACATCGAGCCATTGCAGGAATAACAAAACCCCAGTTCTTGTGAATTATTCTTTCAATTATCCGACAACAGCTGCACTATTCTTCGAGTATTAGCACACCGAAAAATCGGCTTACTTTGAACGCACTCACACAAACACACACTCGCCCGTGCACACACGTCAACAACAAAACCCAGCTGCATGCAGCACCCGGAGAGTGATGCACTTCAAATTTCCCAACGAAACGGTGCGCAATCGGTACAGGCCGGTGGCACGCAATTCACCGAAAACTTGCCCATCGCAAACTTGCATCGCGTGCAAAAATGTGTGCACAATAAATTATTTTCCCTATGGTCAATAAATTATGCACATGCATCTATGTACCTATCTCGCTCAAGCACATTTCGCCCGCGCCTGTGCGCATTTGTTGGAAATTTCCCGCAGTTCATAAATGTACGCTTCGCAGCAGGTACCCCACACTGCGGCGCTGGGAGGGAAGGTGGTCTCTCCGGTGATGAATAAATGTGCCTAATAATTCCGACTGCACTGAGTGTACCGTACAATTTGCCTCATTTTGATGTACGTTACACATCACCGCACGAGACACGTGGGAGAGGATATTTTGTTCCTTGCGCACAATAAATGGCTGGGAAACGTCATCTGCGGGTGAGTGAGCGAGCTTTTTCACAAACACGAGGACGGCAAAATGTTAATGTTCGGTTTTGGGTCGGTTTTGCGACCGACAAACTGTGCAAGCGTGTGGTGCGGGCCGGCGCAAATGATTCACAGTTTGTGTTTATTACTCTAAGGAATTGTTGGGCAAAAACAGTTTCTGGCAATATTGTAGAACAAGGCCCAATTGAATGTGTTGCAAATTGCGTGCAGCATGTTCGATGATTATTAGGTTATTATTGATCCATACAATAATATAGCTGGTTGCTTCTTCTTACATTCTTTATGTAATTATCTTCCGATCTACATGCTATTTATGCACTTTTCCCTGTACCGACTGCCATCCAAAAATAATCATGTCGTTGTCGTTATTATTAAACAACATTTCCCTTGCTTCTATACTTCGCAGGACGGCCCGAACCTACCGTCACCTGGCTGAACGGGGACGAGATCATGCAGACCGGCGGTGGCATCTCGATGGGCCGGCACGTCACGGTCAATCGGCTGGAAATACCGAAAATGACACGATCGGCACTGAACAATACGTACAAGTGTCAGGCGTCGAACACCAAGCTAGTACCACCGGCCGAGCGCAGCATACGGGTGGATATGTTGCGTAAGTGTGATGCCACCGTTTCACATCCATTTTCACACCCACTTCCTGTCTATGTGATACTTTTACACCTCTCGTTTTTTTTCAATCTATTTTTGTTTTTTTTTTAACGCAGTCAAACCACTCTCGGCTTCACTGTCATTGAAACCGAAACAATTGATATCGAACCAGGAGTACGTGCTGGCGTGCAATGTGGCCGGTTCCGTGCCGGAAACGGACATCAAATGGATGCAAAACAATCGACCGTTCACGAAGGGAAAGGTAAGTTTTGGGGATTTTGTTTTTAATTATTGTGCAAAAATGGAAGCAAATAGTTTTTGAAACAAATTTATTCTTAGCATTTTCATTTATATGTAGAATATCTTGAAGAATCAACAAATGTAATCTTCTTCTTTGGCACAACTACCGCTGTCGGTCAGTCAAGGCCTGCCTGTACCCACTAGTGAAGTAGATTGGCTTTCAGTGACTTATTGTTACCATAGTCAGTCCTACGTATGGAGGCATGGTCTATTCGGGACTTGAACCCATGACGGGCATGTTGTTACGTCGTACGAGATGATGACTGTACCATCAGACCGGCCCAAACCAATGTAATACTGTTAGAACTAACTTTTACAAAGCTACTGCAAAAATATAAAAAAAGAATTTACCAACAAGTGTAGCATCTTCATAAATCGATAACCAAAATACCCTTGTACCTTGGGTACTTGTTTTTACGACGCTGCGTTAAATCAGAAGCTTCACCTTCCCATCAAGTCAACCGTATTAAATTCAACTTAACGAAACTGTCATTATTTAACCTTTAAGTTTGAACCGGATGAAAACGTACTACAGTCCGCCAGCAGCAATCTCACTCAGCCCTACTGCTTTATCCACCCCGTAGATAAAACTCATCAATAACAGCTCGATGGTGTCGTCCGTGCTGAGCTTCCGGCCCCATCCCGATGACGACGGCACAATTCTCAAGTGCGAAGGTTCCAATCCACGCCTACAAAACTCCGTCCTCGAGGACTCGGTCATCATGAACGTGCTCTGTAAGTAGCGTCACTACAATACCCCACATCTTTACCCATACACACAGACACATACACATACACACTGGTTTCTTAACCGATGTACGACCCTACCTTTCGCACGGGAGATGATTTGTAGCTTCGGTTCGGTTTTTGGTGAACCGCTGGTGAACCAAGGGCGTACCAAGGATTGCGTGTGTAAGTTATAGGATATATAATGAATCAACTTACACGCCTGCTTCGAACGTTGGGCAGGAGCACCGTGCCTCCCACAACTACTCACACACGTCCCCGTAGACCCATTGAAATGTCCAACAGTGAGCTGTTAAGGTCATCCTCGAATACTCTTTCCCTACAGGCAAAAGACACAAAGAAACACACACACTCACACAAACACTCAGCTGTTACAGCATTGCTGCGTCCATTAAAACTAAACTCTTCCTTTCTTTTCTTTCACCCGTGCCGATGATCTCGCTCTTTCCTGTGCCGATCTCGCCGGATTCACCGCCAAATCCCACGAACCAGATCCACCGCAAGTGACACTGTCGCTGGGATCAACGCTTAATCCCGACGACATCAAGGAAGGCGACGACGTC
Source organism: Anopheles melas (assembly GCA_000473525.2). Classification (NCBI taxonomy): domain Eukaryota; kingdom Metazoa; phylum Arthropoda; class Insecta; order Diptera; family Culicidae; genus Anopheles; species Anopheles melas. The sequence goes on along the minus strand of AXCO02004348.1, from coordinate 15,937 downwards.
TACTTCGAGTGTCACATTAAGGCAAATCCGAGGGAGCATCGCATTACATGGTCACACGATGTAAGTACCGGACGCGAGTCCACGTTGACACACGGATTAACTGCGGCGGCTGCTACCCAATGCCCCGGGAGCTGGGAACGGTTTTGCGTCGACCGGACGGCTACAAGTAATTGTAGCCGGTTGCCGCAGACACGCAACACGATTCGGGACGCAAGCGGGCGGTATAGATAATTCATTTAATTTTCCTCGCCACCGTGCTTGCGCTCCGCTCTGGCAGCGAGCAGGCGAGACTGGCAAATGCTGCGCTCGCGTAGCGGCAAACTGTTTAAGAATTTCCATTTATATAACTCAGTTAAGATTACGAAGAATGGGGTTGAAAGTTTGCCGCCACTTGAAGTGTGGCGTGAAAAAAAGGCAAGGGAGAGAAGGGGGAGAGAGAGAAAAAAACACCCACTACGAAAGAACACAAAATGCCATCATTTTTAGGGGTTTTCCTTCATTTTTCCCCTTTTATTTTTCGCGTTCAAATTTGCTTTCCTCTTTGCGACTGTTCATTCACGGATGCCATCCCCGTGCGGCCGATGATGATGCGCGCTCGTTTGGCCGTTGATCGTTTCACCGTGCACAAACTGTCAAAGTCACAACCGCGGCGGAAAGGCTCAGTCTTCAGCCAAGCGCCGGCATCGCGTCATCTTGAAGGATCAAATTGAAATTGAATGAAATCAGCTTAAGAGAGATAAATTGCTCCGCGAAACATAATGGCATCATATTTTCTCGATGTGAATTTAATGGGATTTTAATATGTTTCCTCTTTCGCGTGCCCGGCACGGACGCCCGGAAGCAAGCCTTCAAATGGTACCCATTTGCCCGAAATCCTTACTTCCTGTGGGGTTAGTTAGGGGCTGGGGAGGATGAGGACGCACCAGAACGCCACGTGAAGTGTCAAGAAGGTGAGCGGGTACGGTGGTGGTACCGTTTGACGGTGGTTTACGCTTCCGTCTTAGCAACATCCGTTTCGCCCTGTGTGCCACCGGTGTGGAACGTTCGCCTGCCGGGAGAAAGCGGCGGAACGTTCGGATTAAAGATAGGAGAGATAGCCGGAAGGAAAGCGTCTTGTTGGGGAGAATGAAAAGCTCCTAAAGATTTATATTGTTGATAGAGATTGCTTTGTTAGTGTAGTAAGATTGCAAATGACCAGGTGAACAAACCGCGCAACCGAAAGCAGGAGGACCGAACGGTGGCACACTTCAAAACATTATTTTGCCATTAGGCTGAGAATGGTGCTGTTGCGTTTAAGTGTTGAATAGCAAATGATGCTTGATGTAAGTAAGGCAATTTTGCTCATATTTATATGAGTTATTCTTAAAATATAGACACAACAGAAGTAACACAAAATGTCCATAATAGTGTATAAACATGATTTTGTTACCATAATTAATGTATTGAAACTTTAAAAACAGAGCCCAAATAAGCTTTGAAAATGAAACATGATGCTGGTAGCAACCATTTAAAATGTTTAAACATGCAAAAGAGCGTAAGTCCTAAGGAGCTTTTCGATTCAAACAGTTCTTCAAAATTATTTGTATAAAATGTTAGCTCACTGATATTGAAATGCATCCTACTCTTCAAACCTAAACGATTTAAACTTATGTCGAGGTGTGAAAAATAGGACACTAGTACACAATAAAAATGAACAAACTCGTTTATTATATTTACTCTGGTTAAATCATAAAGAACGACTTTTTCATGTCTCTGGTTTAATTGCAGTAGCATGTGTATCATATTGCAGTTTCGTCTTATGATCTCTTTTCCTGAAAGCTGTATTGAATTTTTAAAGCACCTTAAACTACTTATTCTATTCAGTAGGAACGGCATCTAACAATATGGTACGGTCTTTGACCAAGTTATTATACAAAAAGTACCTGTGTACTATTGCGCGATAGTCACTAAAGTATTTAAATTTACTCAACATAAAATGATGCTTGCACTGTTTCAATCTAATGAGAATAAAGATTATTCTGAAACGATTGTTTATGCATTCAGTAGCATTTATGATAAAATCTGTTTAAACTTTCCCTGTCTTCCAACATTACCTACCACAAAGCCAAAGCCTGTCTTACCTTGAAAAGTCTTCTAAAACAACAGCAAAGCCTTTCTAATTAAAACCCTCATCGCCGAAAAAAACGGCTGCTTCATTTGCACGAAGAAAAGCACCATGAGCCATCGTGCACTATACAAGCGCTACTAGCCGTACCGTGGGCGGAACACAGACTGTCCCTAGCCGGTGGAAAACGGGTCCGTTTCGTAGTACACGCTCATCCCGTTTTTGTGTAACCGTATTTGGGGCAGAAATTATCAGCCCGGGAAAAGAAGACCAAAGCGCACCGCTCACCCTTAAAAGCTGGATAATTATATTGAAAATCTAATTAAAGTTATTTCTTAACCGGACCGGCGCTCCACCTTCCACCCTTTGTTTCCCCTTTATTTGTATCCACAGATTGTATCCACGATATCTCCTGGTACGGTTCAGTGTCCGGTACGCCGTGCCGTGCAGCACTTGCGGCAGCATTTGGTATTAATTTGCATCCTAAACACGCGGATGTACACTACCCACTCGCAGCGTTCGGCGGCAAAAAAGGGGGAAAAGCAATTTTATTAAGCAGATTCCGTTCGCCATTAAGAACCAATATCGACAGCGGTTTTATCGCTCGAATCGTCGACGATTTCGCTTTCCCTCCGGGCACCGGCAGGTAAAAGGGGTGCATAATCGTACTTTGCCAGCAGCGGGCGGGTTGCCTTCAAGACGGACGCCGGATGCTGCGTGGTCCGTAAATAAAATATCTCAAACAATTGTACCGTAATACGCCCTTGCCTTGGGTCTGGTCGGCCGTAAAGGAGCCAGTGAGCTAAGAAGCTAGAAGCTGGGCTTCGCTAGCCCACAAATGGGCTCCCCTTTTTGGTACGTTCCTCCGTGTCTGCCTCGGTGAACCTGTTTCGTGTCTGTCTGGTGGGGCCTGGTGCGGCTGCCGGGCTGGCATGGCCAGGTTTTGCTAAACCAACCGCACTCCGGTTGGCAGGGCTTGATCAAATCTGAAACCACAAATCCCATTGCCCTGCAGCGCGTACTGCTACCCCTCGAATCATTTGGTAGCAACGTCTGCCGTTCGGTCATCTTGGACCCGAAACCATTTCACTGGAATGGAACACCGATTTCAAAAGCACCACTATCCCTTCCCGGCGCGCTTCCGGCACTAGCACTGCCCCTAATCCGACCGTACGCTTTCGTTTGATGTTGAAGCCCGGTTCGTGTAAAGCCGACCAAAAGCACAATTTCACAAATTAAAATCATCATTCATTCATTAAAATATGCAAATAAATGTACACCGAAGCCATACCCTCACCGCCTCTCTGTCTCTCTCCCTCATTTCGAAGCTAATAGATTGGCTGGGCACGAGGGATAGAAGAGCCTCCTCTGCCGCGCCTAGAACCGGAAGCACCAGTGATTATGCCAGTGTGCCGTGATTATCATTATTGCTGCTGCTGCTGTTGCTGTTGTTGTTGCTTCTTGTATGGCCCCACCTCAAGACGAATTTCCTCACCCCTGCTGCTTTCTCCCGGGAGTTTAGATCAGTCAGCCGGATAGAATTGTTTCGTTTGCGCTTTACTGTGTTTGCGCTGCTATGCGATGATTAGGATGATCAAAACCGTTTATCCGAAAAGGGTGAAACCAGCTTCAATTATGAAACGTTCGGGCTCCCCGAGTTCGGCTAAAGGGCGCTGCTAGAGCATAAATGAAACGTGATGCTCGGGCTTTTGAGCGGAGCCGGATTAACGCCTACGCGCTCGGAGATGAATTCAATCAGCGGCAGAAAGCACTCGTACACATGATCTGTTTCCTTCATTCGACACCAGGTCGATGCAGTGGTGCTCGTAAGGGATTAAAGAACGATGATGGTGATGGGTTTTTGAGATTTATCTCTTTTGTTTTTCCACATACATTGGGATTTCATTGCCATTGCATCTTAAGCTCATCTGTTTGATAAGCTCTGCAACAACGGAAATTTGCCTAGAATGAATCGATACTAATTGGCTGTTGTCATTCAAACGACCTTAAAAATGCACGTCATATTCGATAGGATTTGCAAAACTTAAACAACACTTAGTACAAGTGAATGATTTTTACAGCCTGCTTTTGTATTTTCATACCGATACTAAGATTTAAAAAAGGAAATTATGTGGCTACGTTTGCTAAAGCTATGAAGTTAATTTGTAAGTTGCCTTCAATCTTCATGGTGATTAACTAATCATTTAACATGCAATTTTGTCCGTAACTGATCTATAATCCATATTCCAAAGTAGTTTACCTGTCGCTAACTCTTCAACCAGCCATCTGTTGGTTTTTTTTTTTGTACAATTAAACTTGAACAATTAAAATCATAGTAATATGTTTTAAAAACGATTTATTTAAAAAGCTTTTAATCTACCAGTTCCATGTACACTAAATCCGATTTTAATTACCTTCTTTTCCCTTTGCTTTGGTGTAATTTCATCTCCAGGGTCTACCTGTCACGCAGAACGTCACCTCCGGTGTCATCATCTCGACGCGGTCGCTGGTGCTGCAGCGTGTTGGAAGGTTTCACTCCGGCAGTTACGCCTGTGCCGCGGCCAACGATCGTGGCGAAACGCAAAGCGATCCGGTTGCCCTCAAAATACACTGTAAGTATACCGTGTGCATGGGCAGCGTTTCGCGCTTGCAACAATGACACCAACGGCAATATGCATTCCCTCGCCGCACAAACAGCCGCTCTTGAAAGGCAAAGGAAGTCAAACGGTGGCTTCCCTGCCACCCATTGTCCCAATCGGTCCCAGCGCATAATGAGCGCTCGTACCATATAAACTGTACTTTGTGATATTCAAACGACATCCTATTCTACGTGCTGCGCTTCGTTAGACAATGCTTGGGAAGTAACATTAAAACTCGATATCTTGTACCCCATAATACGAGGAAATTGCTATCGGTGATGGTGCTTGATCGCGTGCATGCCGGAGACAGGGGTGGTGAATTTTCTTCAAACTGTCCCTATCATCATCATCATCATCATCATCCACAACAACAACCTCAACAACATCATACGCTCTTGACTAATGAAAGACGTCATTACTCTGAAAGGATTCCCCGGTCTACATCAGTTATACCGTTGCACTGTACCGTTTCCTCGAAGAGAGAGAGAGAGAGCGTTAGAGAGAGAGAGAACCGATCTAAAATCGGAAATGATACCGAACCAGTAAGGGGTTTCGAAGGGGTAGCAAGAAGAAAAGGTTGGTGCGAATGGAGGCTTAGCTTTTTGAGCCGGTTCCGGATCCGATGTGCACACAAACTTTTGCACAAAATTTTCACAAAACAGAAAAGCCGGCTAGCAAGACGAACCGTCGTTGTGTAGCCTGCTTGAACCGAGCCCTCTTCAAAGCCGGCTCACAACAATTACGAAGAAAACTCATAAGCCAAAACGAGGCAACAAAGTTTCCACTGGAACACTCTCTCGCTCTTTCTCTCTATATATCTCTCTCTCTCGCTCTATCTATCTCTCTCTCTTCATATCTCTCCTCGTTTTTGATGCGCCATTGATTGCCAGTTCACTTCGGTAGAGGTTTAATATACTAATTAAAAGGGCACTCCATTGCTGCATTGACACATCAAAAGGCCGATCAAAGCCGTCCCGGGACCGAAAAGAACCCGCTCGTCTTCCAACGACCCCCTCTGCGTCCCTCTCTCTATTTCCCTCTCTCTCTTTCCATCGTCTTTTCCACGCTGTGTAGTCTGTGTCTTTGCACTTGAAAACTTTTCCTCGTATTCATAAATTGATGTGAAATATTGTCACAATAGAGCGAAATGGTAGCTGAAATGGTAGCCAAGGAACGTTCAGCGAGAGCGGATAACATCAAAGACCGATGGCGATGGCGTATCAGTGCAAAAAATGGATGTTATTAAAATGAGACTCCAATCGCACGGAACGCCGTAGTATTTTCCTAATGCCGGTCACAGCGATGTGACGATGGCATGATGTTAATCTTTCAACTAAAAATCAACCCCACTATGGTGATTGGACGATCGGGCAAGGGTGTTATCAAACCATACCATGAAAAATTAGTAATGCTCATTGTGAGAGTAATATCCTTTGCCCACGTACGCAACGCTGAACGAAACGAAATGTTGTGCAATGAGCTTTCCACAACGACAGATAAAGTCAAACGCTTCAGATGGTACATAAAAATTAAACTTGCTCGTAGTGTTTGTAAAGCGGAAGCACATAGAACATTCACACACACAGCGTACGTCCGTGCAGTGAAGTGTAACGGTTGATGTAACTGCGTGAAAACATTCTCATTAACGAGCGCTCAGGTTCTTTCGGTACTCCTACCGCTCTGACTGCTTCAGTAGATGGTAGCAACTGTGCAATAAAACTTAACAACGATATAATAATGATTGCTTCCCTCATAGAGGGAATATATAGAGGGTGGGTATAGAGGGTGACGTACAGTGCACTAGCGAATTCATTTGAATGATTCGTGGTTTGAAGTGTATGGTATGTACCGTATCATGATAGTTTCTACTGTTTTACAATAAATAGTAACATTACTTAATGGTAATTGATGTTTCACGTATTTAATAAGAAAACTGAAATTGCTACCTATGTTTGTTGAAATATTAATAACTTTAATTAATAACTTTCTTACCAAATTCACCATAATGTATTTTTCATGCCTAATTGATGATCAATTTTTATTTTCTTCCTCAGTCGTTTGCTGGAAAATCGTTGTAATGCTTTCTTATTCAGTAAAATATCCTTTCCAACAAGATTACTAAATATTTGTGGTAAGGTGAAATCAATTACAGTTAGGATAACCTTATTGGGAACAGGCTGAACACTTCACATTAGTTCGACGTATGGTTTTTATCGAGTATTGACAAAATGCTTGACAAAATGCGTATCTCGTGTAAGTTCATCGCCACCTCGTCTGTTCATTTGGTTTAGTGCAGCGGTCAGCAAACTTTTAATGCCAAGGGCCAAATTTAGTAAAAAATCTTAAGCCGCGGGCCATGATATCGATTGGTGGTATTGTTATTTTTCTGTAATTGTATCATCAAAACAAGGTTCAACATTGATATTTACTATTTTAAAATAAAATAGTAAAGATTCATCAGATAAGTATCGGCAACAGAGTGCACAAAAGTGTGTTCAATCAAAACCAAATAGCAAGAGTTTTATCGCTTCTTGATTACCTCCGCCTGCAATGCCGCAAACATTATGAGGGTTTTTGTTTTGTAGGTACAACCCAAAATTTATCCAAAAAAAAGTACATTAGCTAACTATCAAAGTGTGTTGTTCACGAAAATGTTCTATCGTTGTTCTCATAAAAAGCAATAGTGTGTTATCGTCGCACTCGTAAAAACAACATTCAGAATTTTTTTTAACTATTCGATTCTGCTTTCAAATGCTCATCTCATTGTGGTGAAACAATGTTAACGTTGGATAGTAAAAATGTAACCTCGAGTTCGATCATATTGATGATTCCTTCTATTCATATTATGATAATCGAAGTTCAGGAAGTTCGATGAAATGTGATACTCAAAGATGATCAAAAATGTATATAGGGATAGGTTCTTCCCATCTTTCATAATTAGGAAAATTATTTCGCGGGCCGGATTGAACGTTGTGCCGGGCCGCATTTGGTCCGCTGGCTGGACTTTGCCGACCGCTGGTTTAGTGTGTTAAAAGCTCATAATAAATAGTAATGTTGTTTTCTTATTCTATTTGGTGTAACGTCCTTTCGCGGACATGCCTATACAGGCTTTCGAGACTTAATTCATTACCACGTAACCGGATAGTCAAATCGTTGCTACGCGGGGACGGTTCATTCTAGGTTTGAACCCATGACGGGCATGTTATTGAGTCGTTCGAGTTGACAACTGTACCACGGGACCGCTCCAGTAATCTAATGTTGTTTATGATGTCTTTTTTTGTAATTTTGTTTTCCCAACCACCTAAATCCCTCATCGTTGGGAACGTGTTTATGAGCAAATCATATTAGGCAATAAGTTTTACAGAGTAACAGTGAACTTCAGCGAAAATGTGTGAGCAATGTTAAGACCATACGCAGAGCTGACCCGAAATCGCAGCTAACCAAAAATTTACAACCGATGCTAAACGAACGTGCAACATGATCATCTCTCCTTTCCTGAAAACATACAGGAACACAGTGTTACAACCAGTACCAACCCAAACCGTTGTCGTGCCTGTTTCACGAAACACCAGCAACTTCTAATCGCAACCGGGCAACCGGATAACGACACTGAACACTCCCTTGTGTACCACCAATCATAACTATATTAAAAACAGCAGTTGAAGCAGTAGCAGTAGCAGCAGCAGCAGCAGCAGCAGCAGCAGTAACAAAACTGCCAGCTTTGGCCCTTCCAAACACTCCCACACAGCCCAGAACCCAGTCCCCCGAGGACCGGGAGATATTAAGAGGAGCGCGCGCGCATACACGTCCAGCTGTTACCCTGTGCTGGGTTGATTATGAACTTCCCGGGTCGCATCACGGGAGGTGCCGGATCACCACCAACAGCCGACTCCTGCCACCCCGGGACGTCTTGATAAGTGTGTCCCGCAAGAGGTTTGGCGAAAAGTTTGAACATTTGTTAAACTCTTGTACTGTGTTTTCTGTGCAACCAACAAACATGCAACATCCCGTTGCCTCATAAGGCCGCATCGGGTCGGTATCGTTGCTCAAGAATGGAAGTAAACCGTAAGTTCGCTTTCCCGTTTCAGGGTTGACCGCACACATGTACGTAAAGTTTCTGGGTTCTGTGTGCAAACTCCGAGGAGAGTAATTAGCTCCATGGGCCCTGGTCGGGCGAGCTCTGGCCCGGTAGTACTGCAGCAGTTTTTGGGACAAAGTTCCCCGATACTGATCCAGTACGTGGTTAGCCATGATTCATTCGGAAAGGCTAACGCGTCTCGGTGCCTTGGCGTGTTACAGGGATGCATCCGAGGTGGCTCGGGAGAGTCTGTATTGCTTGGGAGGACGTATTTCTTGGAAGTGACAGTATTTCTTCTAAAATGTCTTACTTTCGGACTTTTCGAGTTGCATTACATCTGCTAGACGTCAGCAGTATTGTATTCAACCAATCCACAACACTTCACTTCTCAGCGCGCTATCCTTGCGCACACACTCATCAAAACCCATCCTCGAGCAATAAATAAACCGCCTGCTTTGCGCCATTCCAGCTTGCCTCATTTGCTTATCAAATTGTTAGGACAATTTACACCCACACCCATCCCGTGCGACTGATAATGCTTTAATGTCGGGTGCTTTGATTCACTTAATGCTTACGGTTGCGTTGCATGCAACGGAACCACTCCAAGCCGCGGCAAAAACCTTCGACCCAGGCCGAGCACAAATAACCCCACTTCACACGGCACGGACACACTCGCAGAACAAAACACACAGAGGCACCACTTTGGAGAAAATTAAAACCAAACCACTCCACGCTACCTCCCAGGGCCGCATTGTTCGGCGCGGGCTGTGTTTCGTGTTCGGGCTTTTCCTTCTTTGTTTTGTTCAATTTTGCTTTGTTCCCTCACAGCTCACTTTTTCAAACAGCTCTCGCCAGAACAGGGCGCTAACAACACGAACCACCATAAATATTAACCACGACGCGAATTTCACATTTAATTGTAAAACATCCCGTGTGCAACCCGCGCGAGGATTTCTGCTCCTGCCACGCTTTGCCCCTTACGCTGCCCCCCGGGGCAGCGTTGAACATTGGCGCAAATTTTAATTCCGGTTTTCTTTGCTCGAAAAAACAACACCAGCTCTCCCCCCGCTTCCCAGTAGTTCACTGTGTAAGGGGTTTGTGTGTTTAGTTCTAGCAGGGGAAGGATTGGTAGAGGAGGCTCCAAACCAGGAGGCTCCAAAAACGTACATGAAGCTGTCAGAGAAGTTTGCTATTCTTTGTCCTGCCGGTGGCCCTGCCCCGTAAAGAGTTCCACGGCGTAACGCTAGAAACCGCAACATTTACAGGCGAGTCGCCTATTTTACTGTTTTTTTTCCTCGTTTGGACCTTACTTTGCCCTTCCGCCGCGCGCCTCCCGCCTGTTGGCAAGACACATTCCAGCACCAGCAAATGGTATGCAGCCCGGCATCATCTGCGTCGTCCGTGCGGTGTCGTGCGTTGTCTGAACGTTGCTTCTAGCAACAGCTTTCAACCTGGAGCTCGAAACACCGCTACGATCGAGACGAGTTGTTTTTATGTAGATTGTGTTTGTTGTGTTTTTCCTCTTGCTCTCTCTCTCTCTCTCTCTCTCTCTCTCTCTCTCTCTCTCTCTCTTTCTCTCTGTGTTTCTCTCTTTATTGCTGCTCTTACTTCATTTTTACTCTCAGCTTCCGGTTTGTCTTCGAGGCAGCAGTCACAACACCATGGTGTTAGCCCATTCCATGGCAGCCCCTGGTATCCGTTGACCAAAGTGTGGTAGAACACCCGCCGTGCACAGGCTCCATTGCTGCTGTCGTAGAATTCTGCCCCAATCTGAATAGTCTGCGGGTTCTTCCCGTCTTCCCGGAGTGTCCCCAGGGTGTTATTCATAATCGTAAAATTCACTTTAACACACTGCGTCGTGTTGCGTGTTGCGCCCGCTTTCCCAGAACAAGTTTGGAGAGAGCCCGCACGTGAGCGTGAGCGTCCGGGGGACCATCTTTCGGCGTACTTACGGCAGGGCGGAAGCTTGTGCTCCAACGCACCGGGTGGTCGTAAAGCCCGCAAACACCAATGAGCTTTCCGTGGGGTTGCATTTCTACCGCATACTCCAGACTTCATTCGAGAACACCCGTTCGCACTGCTGTTACATTTGCAGGCACTTTATCGATCCTCCAATAGCAGCAGCAGCAGCAACAGCAGAAGCAGCAGAAGTAGCATAATAGCGGCAGTAAGACTGTGGAACATGAATAAAAATGAATAAATTATTTTTTTCGCTTTTTCACAAACCAGACGGCATAACTACAAGCGAAGAAGCAACAACACACATACACAAACATATCTCCCTTACAAAACAATAGCGTGCATGCAGTTGTGCCATTGTTGTACGAAACTTTGCGACAAGCGCGGTTGATCTTCAGCCAACCGAACGGGAGTCATTTAGTCACCTCACTTTATATTCTTTTTTGGTTTCATCCTTTCTCTCTCCCTCTCTTTCTCTCTCTCTCTCTCTCTCTCTATCTCCTGCCCAGTTGCACCGGTTTGCATATCAAACAGTATCATGATCGTGGGCGCATCGCTGGACGAAACCGTTCCGGTACCGTGTCACGTAGCGGCCGATCCGCTGGACGTGTCCTTTGATTGGAACTTTTCCAACAGCGGCGAACGGTTCGAGGTGGCCAGCGGTCAGTTCAATCTGCTGCAGGAGTTCCACCCGGAGGGCATCACCCAGTCCCGGTACGACGCGGACGAGGATAACTCAGGTAAGACACGTGCCAGCCGCTTTCCCGGGTTCCCCTATCGTGCCTTTGTTTTGTCTGTGTTTTCTTTTCCTTTTTTTATGGTATTTTTTTACCCCTACACTCGGTTCTGGTGACACTGTGCAACGCCGACACCGTTTCGATCATTGATTGAGTTTCGCCCTGCTCGGTTCGGCGCTCGGTGCGCACAGTGATTGGCTGTGAAAGCGAGTCTTATCGAGTCACGCGCTGCGAGGTTGATGCAGTTTACATGCACACCACACGCTTCATGAGCTGTATCGTATCATGTGTACTATATTGAGTTTTGTTCTTGTTTTTTTTGCACTCTTCTTCTTGCAGAAACGATCTATGAGCTGCTGTACACGCCGAAAAGTGAGCGTGAGTACGGGACGCTGGCGTGCTGGGCGAAAAATTCTATCGGCAAGCAGGTCGAACCGTGCCTGTTTCAAGTAGTACCGGCAGGTAAGCTAACACGCTGTCGCATGTGGGTGTTGGTTACGGAGCGAGTAAAGTCTGACTTTTTGTCGCCACAGCAATATGTTTTATCGATTTTTGAGCTTGATATCACTTTGATATAACTTTGGCTATATGATGCTGTTACTTTATGCATTTCTGGTATAAGGTGCTTTTAGGTTTTTTCTTTTGTTATCCATTGTTGTCTTTGGACAATTTCCGCTATCGACAAAGTGTTCTTCTATAATAGTTTTGTACATAATTTTTAGATTATGCAAAACAATAACACATGATTTAACAAACTATGTGAAAATTTAAACACAGTCTAGCTATTTACCTTTCAACTAGGTTAGCTTAAGGAGCTTGTAAATATTTTACGTATTATTTTAAAAAGAATATAATATAGTCAATATGTTTCGCTCGCTATTGAATATGTTTCGCTCGTGTTGCTCCAACAATCGCGACTAACCTTAAAATGCTGTGTCAAATTTCCCCAAACCATGCTTTCCCACAAATTGCAAATAAAAATCACAAACCCACCCGCACCCAACAAACCAAACGTAACGCGACCGGAAATGTCTCCATCACGTTTCCTTATTAGTTTAACAAGATATCCTTGATTGACAGTGTAAGCGAATGGGACGCAGGGAACATGAAGAAACACAGCAACAAAAGCTACTGCGCTGAATGCACGAAATGGCATGGACCAAATTTCCCCCCGTACCGCACGTTCGTTCGTTCTCTCGCTTCGTCTCGAAATCCCTCAATACTTGCTGACGGCAAACGTCAAACGGTGCCCCGATGACGGTACCTAGTCCGCTCTGTCGTCCCGACGAAGACGAAGCGCTAAAGATGAACGACAAACATTGCGTCGTTTTTCTCGCTCCCGCTCGGCCACGCTCTACGCTTCTAAGGCAGAGTAAACCAAATCCCAACAAAACAGAAAAAAAAACTAACTAAAAGAGACCTCCAACCCCCGCCAAACGTCAATGCTCACGTTTCGGTTTTATTTTCCCACAGCCAAGCCGGCCCCATTGCGCAACTGTACCCTGCGGCCCTACTCGACCCTAATGTCGCCGGCGGGTCCACAGCACAGCCAGAATGCTTCCGCCGCGTCAGCATCCGCCTACTCGTACACGTACGGCGATCCGCCGAGCAGCCACCCGGCCGGTCGGCATCCAGGTCAGCACTATCGGGACACTAATTACATTGTGCCGCAATTCGTTAAAGATCGGAACGTGCCACCGGCCGACCAGCGGAATGTTACAGTGAAATTTAATCAGAAAAATCCCAACCCCGGCGCGACCGGTTCCCGCGCCACCGGGCCATCCACTGCCTCGCTGCGCTCCTCCTCCTTCGCTTCGTCCGCTGCGGTGAAAGCTTCCGGCGCGGTTTCGAACCGTCGAGATCGGCGTAACCGCACCGGTGGCGGTTTGCCTTCGATCCGCGACACCGATACCGCTCGCCTAACCGCGGACGGCGAGGAGGAAAGCAGCGCCGGAACCGGATCAAAGGAACCGCTTGCCGATCCACCGCGACCCCTGCCCGCCCAGCCGCTCGAAATGGTACGGCGGCGGGTGAAAGCGGGCCCCGGCTCCACGACGAGCGACGAGCAGAACAGCCGAACCGAGCTGCTGAACACGGCGACAGCCGTCCTGCTCGGCGAGGGCGGTTCGGCAGCCGTACTAGCATCGTCGGCGGTCGGCAACGATCCGACCGAGCAGCAGCGCGGAAGTCGACTGCGCCGGTACACCATGAGCTCCTCCACCGCCCACCAACGGTAAGTCCGACAGCCAGACAGCAATTTAATGAAAATGTGCAAAATGAAATAAATAGAGCTCTATTTGATGATGATGATGATGATGAAATTTTCAGCAACGCCAGCCTACCGGCGGCGAACAGCGGAGGCAGCGAAAGCAACAGCAATCAGCCTTCGCATCTGCAGCACAGCAGCAGCAGGGACGACGATCGAGCCCGGGGTGGAAATAATTATCACACGCCGGGCAATGCAGCAGCAGCAGCAGCAGCAGCACCGATTGCATCGCAATTAAGATCGAAAACGATACGCCACCAATCGACACTGGCCCCGCCCGCTCCACCTTCGGCCGCCTCCCTCGCTAGCTACGGTGGCGGATTTTCCGGTGTGAATGGCGCCACCGGACACGGGCCCACTTCCTACGGAGGCAATCATCATCAGCATCATCAGCATCACTACGTAGGACCGGGGGACGGTGGTGCTGGCGTAGGCACCGGTGGTGGCAGCCACTCCGCTTCCGTGGGGAACGAGCTGCAGCCCACCATGATGGAGCTCGAGTGTGTCGCCGGGTACGATGGTGGCCTGCCGCAGCACTTTTTTCTCGAGGCGTACGACTCCCGGACGCGCAAATTGCGCCTAAACATCACAAGTGCCCTTAACGATGTGCCGCTCTTCCGGATCGACCTGACTGGTAAGCGGTGGGGCGGGGAATTTCGGCAAAGATTAGGTTCTTTTGTTGCGTTTTGCTTTATCCTCCGTTGCCGTGCTGTGTACGTTTATCTAGTTTTCTTTCGGTGGCGGACTGGTGGCGGTGGGATTGTTTCAACGGCTAGCACGTATGAGTTGTGCATATGTTCATGCAATCAATTTTGAATTAGTTCCATTAGGTTCTTTTAATCAACTACAGTGTGAAGTAAGCTTTTTAAAGCACTTTAGAGAGTTCGTTTCTTTAATTTAATTTCAACATGTTACAACTCTTGAAATTATATGTTTCGGTAATTCCTATCATAATTATTATTACCATTTTATGCTAAATTTTCTTGATATGAGTTATTTTCTTGAGTTTGCTTTTGCAATACTTTGAAAACAATAGTTGTGTGGTAGTAACTGATGTCTCATTTTTTAATATATTTAAAAAAAAAATCACTAAAAACATAGCAGCAATACAATGTCCAAATAATATTTATATAAATTAAATTAACAAGATATATTCTTCTTATCATATCGTGGATATATCCCCCATTGTCGTAACTCATATTCGTGAATGTCGCTATTCATCATCAAAAGTATCAAAATGACTATATACAGATAAAATTTGGCTACTTTATGTACTTATTTAATATGCGATCCCCATAGCAATAACAATGTCTAGTAACAGCGCAAGGTAATTTGTTAAACGATAAAGTGTAACTTACTTTTGGGACAAATTTCTTGGCTAATCTGGCATTTGCAACATCTCTTGGCATGGACCTTGAGCAGAAACTGAAAACTAATCTTGCCACATCTATGACAGGAGCAAGATGGACATTTTTATCACAAATATTTAGTTGAAGAATCATACATTACCAGTGATTATACGAACTCAAACGATATTGAATAGTAGATAACATGGGTATGGTAGCCATGAATATTAGCAATTACTGCATATCTTCTAACATTTTTAAAGGAATTTTGCTTCGAGCTTGTTCCAACGAATTATTAGGACACTTTCCAAGAAATACTATTGCTCAGCGTATCATTTTTGCTTCGAAGGAAAATACTACACTCTCTTTTTAATGTGACTCCCCTTCACTAATACCCCAAAATTGCAAACAATAACTGAACATACCATCGTACCAACCTTAACCAAAACAGTCATAAACCTATTTCTGGTCATTTCCCTTCCAATCGATGTGCCGCTTCATGCTTCAGCGAAAGGGCACATTGTTTTTGTTTTTTTTTTTTGGCTTAAAATTGTCTCCCCTCTCCCACCACCAATCAAACATCGCAGCCCAACGAACACTTTAAAAGCAATAAGCAAAAAAAAAAACAACGAAAACAAACGATACACTGAAATTTGTAAACCCATTCAGCTGAATCCTTTTCTCTAAGGCAACCAATCTCCTCCTTTATCTGGCTTTTGAATCGCTGTTGTTGTTGTTCTGATTCGGTTTATGTTTCTACCTTCCTTTCTCTTTCATGCGCACGTCCAAACCAAACCGTCACAGAACT
>KI920424.1:14128-27683 GCA_000473525.2 Anopheles melas | reverse complement strand
TGGAGATTAGATAGGTTACTCGCTTATCATTGCAAACAATCATCATCGAATCGGCGCGAGTCTTTCATCGTTGGACGACCCAAAAAGAAATTAAAACGACACGTCACTTGAGGCAGACAGTGTGTGTGTGTGTGCACATAGAGCAAGAAAAACGGTACGTGTCTGATGCTGATTTGCCCCTATCAAGTTTCGCTTGATAAGTGCTATCACACACCCCGAGAGTGTAGTGTGAGTGTGCTCGTTACAACACCGAAAGCACTTTTCACTTGTGCAAATAATCAAAATTTTCAAAACAAACCAGGGTAAATCGAAGTCAACACTACCAGCTGTGTAAACGTTGCTAGAAAGCATAAGCGTTTACAAAAAAAGGCTTTTACACACACACTCTACATAACTGCAATTCGGTTGCATTCCAGCGCAATCAGCTGATGAAGAAACGTGCGTGTTTGCAAGGTAAACAATGAAGGAGCAGCAGCCCCCTTTGTTTTCAATTAACCGCGGCAAGAACTTAACCGACTTGACCGCGAAAATGATGATGGTCACAAGCAGCCATATGCCTACTTACCGACAGCTGCGTGATAGTGTGTTAGCGCGTCCGACAGTTGACCCCGGGCTAGGAAGTCTCGGCCGATTTCTAGATGCCGATCGATTTCGGCCTGTGTGGCAGTTTCGGCACCTGGAAATGGAAAACAATAATAACGATTAAATTCAACATGCACACACACGTACGTTCGCAGTTGCTTTGGGTAAAACCTGCAATGGAAGGGCGCCAGTAGTGGCATTTAGGGGTGGCTCTGTTTGGCTGCTGTAGGACACGTCAGTGCCTACTCTTGTACATACCACACGGTGCCGAAACACCGTTGCGTGGGAACGCACTTCTGGCTCCCCCTTCCACTGGGGCACATTTAACACGTACCTTCGAAGAACAGTTCTATTAATAGGAAGAGCAGGACGGTTCCCAACCTCCGGCTATCGGCCAGCTGTGATGAATCGTGAATATTTAACAACATGCTGAGCCCGATGAATCTCCGTCTTCAACCCGTTCAATATTCTTCTTCCGCCCAGCGGGACTGCAGAAGTTAACCGGGAATGTCCCGTATCACGAATTTGTGGGGAACCAGAGGGACACACACACAGACACACGGACACGTACACACAGCGACTGCTATGTTTGATATGTTTCGGCTGGAAAACGTTCACTGTCTCGCTGCCTTTCGAGAGTGTTTTGAGATCTTCTGCATTACACCGTCCGCAAATAATAGATGCTCTTGCTTTTAGTAATGCACGCGTACTGTATTGTTGCCGAGTTTGCTCGTACGTTGTTGTAGCCTTTTTTCATTCCATTCACACTGGACGTGTTGACATTTTGCCTCGCACTGCGCGTCAGTGACAGCTGAAAATGTGTGTGTTGAACGCTGATTGGTCGGCAAGGAAGGCAGCACAGTGGGGCGGCCGTCAAACGAGATCGGGTGACATTTTGTTGAACGGTTTTTTATAAAACTTTCTTTGTTTGATTTTTCAAACAATGTTTTGATTAAATTATAAATTTTAAGTTGATTTACGCAAGGGTGAGAAAACTACAGCGATTCTAAGCGGAAACAAATTGTTTCTTGTTGTCGTGATCGAATTTCAAACGGATTTTTGGTTATATTTTATGCACGTTTGAAACGAGTTTATTTGAAACATGCTAAACCGTCCTTAAAAACCGTTTTTTAACTGAAATTGGCATTCTTGGAAAAAAATATAATTAACATTAATTATGAAGAACCTATTTTAAAATGACGGTTGAAAGCGGATGATTCACGTTATGCCGCTAAAAACGAATCACTACTTTATGATGTGAGTTGAGTTAAAAGTTTATTGGTTTCGACACTATTTTACAAACATAAATGTACAATTATCTTACTCTAGCCCGCATATAGGATTAGTATTTGAGTAAGGCGCAAAACTAGAATACGATGGTTGCAGTTACATCTTATCATCCTTGCTGATAATAAGTTCCTGTATAAATTCCGCAAAAAACATCCAACCACAACACATAACGCCCTCATCTATTAAATCCACACTTCAGCAGACCTTCGCACCCGGTTTACCACGTGTGCAAACTGTGCGGGTCGCGATTTTCCAGTATTACCTCATCGATGATCGCCCGCACATCGTATGAGATGTCCGTGTTGCGCAAATCGAGCTGCTGGAGTGTTTTATTTTCGTAAACGCGCTGCAGCAACCGTTCCCCCATGGCCGGCGACAGACGGTTCGAGGAGATGTCGAGCCGCTTGATCGTGTCGTTGAAGCGGATCAGCATCAACAGATACTCCTCGATCTGCTCATCTATCGAACAGCAGCTGAGGTTGAGTCTGGGAGAAAAAAAGGCGGCAAAAAATGAGAATAATGTTGACTTTGGGTAACCTTGCGGTGGACGGTGGGCATGCTTACTCCTGCAGTGGCATGTAGAACACACTCGTTATGATGAGCATAGCACCCTCGGTAAGGATTGGATTGAGTCTCAGATCAAGCTTCTCGATGCGACGATGCCGAAGGCGCCAGGTTAGCTCCTGGACACTTTCTGGCGCTATAGAAAAAAAGGCCTCAGTTCTGGTAGTGTTTGTCCGTCGTCTACTTACATAAGAAATTGTTTGTCAATACGACTTCCCGTATGTTTGGGAACGAGTGCGGCTTGATCGAATCACAGAACGCGCGCAGCCCAATGTCCCCGCACCGGCAGTGCGGAAACGCGATCGTACGCAGCTGCGGACAGCCCTTCCCGAGGGCCGCACTGATGCGCTTCATCATCGTCGGCTCGAGCTTGCTGCTGTGCAGGCGAAATTCCGTCAGCTCGCCGCACCGTTCCAAGCCCTGCGTCATCAGTTTCACGTCCATCTCGGTGATCGTGGCGCAGCCGAGGAAGAAATTGTGCCCCACATCCTTCACGTCGTACGTTACGCTGATGCGCTGCAGTCGCCGCAAGTTCGCCAGCACGGCGTCCAGCGGCACGTGGTCACTGTTGTCGGACAGCGACGGTTGCAGCCGCTCGAGCCGCAGCTCGCGCACGAACGGCGAACACAGATCGACGATCCGTTTCACGCTCTCCTGGTCGTACTCGTTCGGCTTCAGGTGCTCCACCAGCTCGGCCAGATGCTGCTCGAGGTAGATCCGTATCCACGGCTTCGAGCCGACCTCTATCGGTACGAACGTGCGCCACCGGTGGTGAAAGGCTCGCTTCCAGAAGGCATCGCTGCGGACCCGCGCGCACAGCGTTTCGAGCGGAAAGTTCAGATCGAGCAGATCGAGCAGATACTGGCGATCCTCACAGAGCGGTAGCTCCCGGAAGTACGGCACCGTCATCCAGTTGTCGGCGATCGCTTTGAGGCAGAGCACCTTCAGCGGTTCCGGCACGTTCAGGTCCCAGTCAAGGTTGATGGCATCGAGCTGGCGGGTTTTGTCACGATTCAGGTGCCTCGCACACATGTACGCCCGGTACGTGTTGAGGTCAAGCGTGTTGGGATACTTCATGGTGGGTCCGCGAGCCCGATCTGTGTGCCTTATATTTTAAGACGATAAGAAGAAGGAATAATGTCTGAAGATTCACTTGCTTTCTTTTTAAGTATGAAGTTTCTCTCTCCCTGTTGTCCGTTCGAAGCGTTCCGACGCACTAAACAATCCGGCGCATCCAGGAGCAACAGACTGGAGAACTCCAGGGGTTTGCAGAATTACTTTCTAAGGAGGACGATTGTTTAATCGATACGACGTTTCCGCCACCCTCCCCCAACCGTTTGTTCAAACTTTTCGTTGCCACTTGTTGCACTTTGCCACTATGCGGCGTTCCACTACTGACGTGTAAACCCCCGGCCGTTGCTGTGGCACTGACACAACAAACTGCCGTTTACTGGCACGCGCGTTTTCTTTCGCCGATATTTTGATGCTCCGTGCTTGCGGAAAACTCGCGCGCTTACGTGTGTTGGCTGCGCCAGGTCCTACCGCGCGCGCAGCAAGTCCATATTGTGAGAGCACGGGGTCTTTTTTTGCTGCTATTTGCTACAAACTCGCGAGACAACGACATCTATACTACTGCAGGGCAGACATGGTAACGCCAGCTGTCTGGCCGCGTCTTGGTACGGTGATGTTCTCAACCGTCCGTGTCAGGCGTGTAGCAGCAGCAGCAAGGTTTTTATGTCCGTTTTCTTACTCTAGTTCGAGGTCGGTTTCTCGGTGGCCAACGTTCCTCTCCTGCGCCCTACCCAGTGGTGTTGATAAACCGAACTTTAATAGCATTTGAACGCGGTGTTGTCAGCGTTGGTAAACATACAACGGCTCGGATCGCCTTCAATCCATAATCCCACAGCTTCGAACGAGAACACCATCGCCGCTCAGTGGACGCACTCGTGGACACGGTGTCGCGTGCAATTTGGCTAAAATTAAATGCCCCCGCCGTCCAAGTTCTTTGTGTGTATGTGTGCGTTGTTTGTTTCCATTACCCTCCCCGTTCCCGTGTAAGCATCGACAACATTGCGACGGAAATCCGCTTGAAAATTATGACGTCCACCTATCATCCGGCATCATTGGTGCTCCCCCCCGCGCGTGATCTTTGTGGCGTAGGAGATACACACATCTGTGTTTTTGTTTGTTTTATTGCTGACCGGTCTGGCGTATGGGTTGTGGCGGTCGCAAGCCAACCAGTTAATTTGTTATATACGCTTTCCCATTTGGCACAGGACTGCCAACGGATTGAAAATGGAGGAGAAAGAGTAAAGTGCGAAAGGGCAGAGTTCGGCGAAAGGGGGCGCATTTGTTTATTTTTAACAACACATCCATTTTTTCTTGCGTACTTTATCACATCTTTGTGTTTAAATGAGAGTGAGGAAATGGGCAAGGCCATTGAACAAATAGTTTATTTATTTTTCTTTTTTATTTTTTGGACCGCTCGAAATGTTCACAAAATTATCTTAGAATCATTTACCCGTGGAAACGCTGCAAAGGGCGTAGCAGCGAGAATCAGATGCGTAAGCTTATATTGGTACGTAGCGTGACCTTCGGACACGAGACGAGGTGGCCGAGAGGTTAAGGCGTTGGACTGCTAATCCAATGTGCTCTGCACGCGTGGGTTCGAATCCCATCCTCGTCGGGCGATGCTTTTTGTTGTTGATGTGTTTTGTTTACTTACATACACTGTTCCCAGCGGAACAGCTGTTGTGGAATAGAAAAAAGAAAGAAGGAGGGAGGGGAGCGTGGGGTGAGGCTTTGTTTACAATTTGATTGGATTGTGCATTTGTATGTGTGTGTTGCGTGTGTTAAATGGAAGGGTGTGCGGAATTTTGTGTGTAGTAGTAGCAGCAGTACTTCTAAGAGGAAGAAGCCAAGGGTTTTTTTCTTGTGATTAGCGATTTTTTGAACAAAATATGGACTGCTTTTTTGCTGTTTGTCTATTAGAAAAATATATTAGAAAATGTAGCAATAAAATAAATGTATGTTTGCAGTTTGAAACGAGGCGCCGAAACCACCACATGACGAGGTGGCCGAGAGGTTAAGGCGTTGGACTGCTAATCCAATGTGCTCTGCACGCGTGGGTTCGAATCCCATCCTCGTCGATCAGACAAGTTTCTTTTATGGTATATGCTATAGATATGTCTTTAAATTGTTGATGGATTTTTGGCGAAACAACGGAGAATGATGCGGAATGAGGAACGGTGAAAGAACGACGATGACCATTAACAAACAAATAACATCTCGTCAGCATGTTTCTCGTGGTATAATCACATGTTGTTATATATGTATATATATATATATATATATATATATTTATTTCTTGTTATATAATATTTTTTTGGTATTTATATTCATTAATATATTCATTCTCTCTTTCTCTTGTTTTGTTTTGCTCCTTGTTTCGAATGAATGATTTTGTTCTATCTTCCTTCCTCCTCCCCGCACGACCCATGCTATATGCTTTGTGTGCCTATCCTTTTTTTTCTTGTGCCTGGTTTCCCGGGGATGTGTTCGTGAGCGTATGTCTGTGTTTTGTTTTGCTGCTGTCCATCATCTATGCGCGATTTTCCCTTGACCGTTTGGTTGCGGAAAGCCGCCCACATAAGCACACGGACACCAGACATACCCAACCCAACACACCCACCACTCCCTCCACGCATATGCCTGGCCTTGCGCTGCTTTCTTCTTACACACCGAGACGCTTCTATTCTTCATCGGCCGGTGGCGGGTTAAAGGAGTTTTTTGGGTTTCCTTATGTTTTGTCTCTTCACTTGCATTTTTTTGTTTGTTTGTTTAGTTTAGCTTCTTCCTATATCAATTTTTCTCCATAAAAGTGGGGTTTTTCTGTATCAGGCTTTTCCCAGTTTTGTATCATATTTTGCTTGTTTGTTTGTTTGTTTGTTTGTTGTTTTTCTCTTTATATTTCTTTTGCTTTCCGCAAAGGTTTGCGCTTTTTCTCGTTCGCCGCGTAATGTTGCGTCTTTACACACACTCACACACTCACACACACTCACACACACACACACACGCACACATACATACACACACACGGGGCAGGGCGCACCAAAACCAAAAGTGTGTGGGAAGGGGAACGACAATCTACATATTACGACGCTCATAGCTCACCTCCAGGGCCTACTGTGAGAAGCTGGTGTCGTGCCGTGTGTCAATGTAAGGTGTGTGTATTTCTCTATTCCTTCTTCTCTAATTTGTCCCTTATTTTACAAAAAAAAAAAAAAAGAAATATAAACAGCGATTGGATTGCCCATCGACACCCTTCTTGTGTCCCTACCTCAAATCCGCTACCGTTCTTGGCCGTTTGCGACGACAACTGTATGTCCCCCCAATTACTGTTTCGCTACAATTTCGCTTTTTCTTTTGAATGTGTTGTTTTTTGTTTTGTTTTTCCAGGACGTGGAAGATAAAAATGGAAAATGTATCTGATGAGGGGGAAATCTTGGACTACCCCCGGACGCATCGTACTAAAATTTGATTAGCTCTGTTCACCACCCAGTTTGCTTTGTTGTGTTTTGACTGTTTTGTTTTCTTTTAACAGTAAAAGCTTCATCTGCTTAAGGGAGGATTTTTTCCAAATATACTTTTATCACACTATACAGTGGCCAAACAGAATGACAGAAGCATTTGAACAAGGAAGTGGATGACAACGACGCAGTATTACAACAAAAAAAACTACATTCACACACACGCGCACAGACACTCATACAGTCACACCTGTTAGCATATCCTATCGTTCAATTATCATCGGTTCCAAACTATGGAGTGAGAGAGAGAGAGAGGGAGCGAGAGAAAAGAGAGCGAGAGAAGAGAAGAGAGAGAGAACAATAGCAACCACTGACTTATTTAATTTATCACTTTCATTCCGATTCAGCTCAACCAATCATATACATAGACACGCACATTTCCAAACATTTCCGTACACACATTCACGCACTCAAAAATGCTTCCTAAGTGTAATTCTTAAAAGTTAACATTCCAACCGCAGCACACACACACATACACACAATTTATTAGAAGTATCACAATCATACGCACACACAAACACATCATATGAATTTTAAGGATAGGGAAGAAATGATCGAACGGGACCCCAACCACCAACAAACCTCAAGCAATGGAGGTTTCTCTAACGATATCTCCAAAGGTCGGAGCAGAACGGATAAGATTTGGGGAGGGATGGTGGTTTTTGCTTAGGTACACGGTGGGACACATTTTGATTTGCTTTAATTGTTCTCTTTCTCTCTCTCTCTCTCTCTCTCTTCCTCTCTTTTTCTCTCTTTTTCTCTCTTTCTCTCCCTTTTTTCTCACTTTCTCTCTCTCCCTCTCTCTCCTGCCACTCACGGATATGCTTCTTCACTGAACCGAGAGGAACCGCAAGTGCTAATTCGATCGAAAATGCACTGCAGCACACAAATAGGAGATCACACACACGCACACGCATCCGACACATACATTGTAATACCTTAAAACAGTGATTTTGATAGCAGGGAGGGGGAAGAAGAGCAACAAAAATGGCTGCGCTGACGGATCGGATAAACTCTCAGTAGGCGTATGACAAATCCTCCATCGCTAAAGTATCGCGCCATTGTGTGTGTGTATTTCTGTTCCATACTACTAAACCTGCGTCCGCTCCGGAGGAGAGTTAGATCATGTTTTGCCCCAGATGCAGCACTGTTGTTTTCTTGTGCTTTTTTTTTTTTAAATGGATTGTGTACTAAATACTTTACTTCTCTTTTGGTTTTGCTAATTTTGTTTGTCTATGTATGTCGTCTTCATTCTCTCTCTCTCTCTCTCTCTCTCTCTCCCTCTCTCTCTCTCTCTCTCTCGCACTCTCCTTCTTTGTGTGTGTGTGAAACTGTATTAAATTGGGGACTGTGTGTCTCTCTCTCTCTTTTGCCGCTCGCTTTAGCTTTTACAAATTTCTTAATTTATTTTCTCACTTTTACTTTTTTCTTATATTTATTTGTATATATCTATATGTATATGTATATATCTATGTATATATGTTTTTTTTTTGTTCTGTTTTTGCAATATATTTGCTCGCCCCTTTCTCCATTGTATTTGCATTACGTTTACACACATACTCACACAAATCGCCTCTACTGCTGCTTTTGGGTGTATGTGTTTTTTTGTTTACGTGTTTATATGGTTTGTTGTTGTTTCATCTAATTGTGTGTGTGTGTTTTTCGCAGTGCTTGGTGGTTTTTCATTAGATGCTTGCGTGTGTATGTTCAATCTTCCCAATCACACGCTTAATGTTGTCTCTTTTGTGAACAGTAGAAACAAACTTTTTTCTCCTCCATTTTACAATACGATCCATTTAATTGTTTGTTTTTTTGTTTGCATCTCTGTTTTTATATTTTGTTCGGTTTTCACCGCCTAGCAAGCTTCGAGTTCATTGATTTTGCTAGATTTGTTCTTTATACTATTGTTGTTTGGTTTTGTTCTTTCCATATTTTGCTTCTTTATTGTTGTATGGTTGTTTCAATTTCCCCCATTGTGTTTGTTTTCCCCGTTTTGTTTTGGTATATGCTCAATTACACAATGTTTAACGCCTTGTTTGAGGTGTTGTGTGTTTTGCAGTTTTTTTTTTGTTTCTTTCTCTATTTAATGTGGTTTTTCTTCCATTTTCTGTTTCCGATCATTACAGCAGTTACACGATTCGATTGGTGTGTGTGTGTGTGTGTGTGTGTGTGTTTCTTTTGTTTCTTCTCGGTTGCATTGGCCACACCAGCCGGTCTCGGTCTCGGGACAATTATGGCATTGTTGCGGAATATTTTGGAGTGTTTTTAATCTACCTAATATGTAACTTACTTACACGGATCCCCTCTCCATCTGCCACGTTCTCTCAATGCCAATTGAATTCTGTATTGATGGTTTCCTCCAAGTTTCACTGTCATCTACAGCAGTGGCTATGTGTGTTTTTCCTTCTTTTTCTTCTTTTTGTTTGTTTGTTTAAAACACATACACCAACATTAATTCTACAATCCTTTGTTACACTGCAGTGAGTGAGAGAGAGAGAGAGGGCGCGTTCCATTCGGGATCGAGCTGTTCGAATGAAAAGTGTTACACAGTGTTACAGAAATCTAACATGAGAAATCTACAATTGTCCATACTGATCATCACCGAATCGGCAACCAAACATGAGGCTGAGTTCAAGCGAAAAGGAAAAAAAAACAAAAACCACAACGAGCATAATGAAGGCGTTCAGTGTCGTTGGCATTTCCGTCGCGCTGGGAGCTATATTTTGTTTGTTGCCTAAAAATGCTACAATATTTCACTAAATACTCAACACGACTCAAGTACGCACCGCACAACTGCGTACGGATGATGCCGTACAATGCTATTTGCTTTGAGTGTATGTTGTTTTATTTTGTCCAGTAAAGCATACACTACACGCTCGCTCCATCTAGTGTTTTCCCGCGCTCCATCGAGCCCTCCTTATCTGTTGATGTCCTCAGGTGCTTTACATTAATGCTCCTAGTTTGTGTATGTAAGTGTTTGTTTGTTTGTTTGTTTGTTTTCTTTATAAATCTCCTATCGTAGATGTGTGTGTTTTTTTTTTAATATTATCAGACGGATTTTTTGCATCTTTTATTTTACTTATAACATTTGCCCATTTTGCCTATCTCAAGTGCTTGAGGGTTTGGTTTGTGACTCATTCTCATGACTCGTGTGCTCCCGCCCGGCGTTCATGAGCATGGCTTTTTACCCCCTCGCTATCACTTGCATTAGTAAGAAAGGACTGAACAAATAGATGTGGCAATGTGTGTGTGTGTTTGTGTATGTGTCTGTAAAAAAGCAAGACAAAAACGATTCCTTCCCAACATGCTATAGTACATACAGATCTATTACTTGTTCGGACAACTCTCTGCCTCGGTGTCTAATGCCCACCGGCACACACACACTCACCCGTATAACAAAGCTCAAAGCCTCCGCGCAGTTCTTCTTCTTCTCTTTTTTCTTCTTCTCTTCTATTTGCAATCGCAGTGAGAGCTACAGTAGGTGACCGCTAACTGGATGTGTTTTAACTGGAGTGCTTTTTAACTGGTGGTTCACTAACTGGAGTGATTTTCAGTTAACGAACACTTAAACGTCAAAATATGAAACATCCGGAATCTCATTAAGAGAAATTTGTCGCATATGTGCATTTTTTCAAACAAATTTAGGATCTTTTGCCTACGTTTGCTATTAATTTATGTTATTACACGAATTACTATACTTTATATCAACATAAATGACAAAAAGTTTGGTATGTTTATTCCAGTCAACGCCAATCAACACAATCAATCCATAGAAACGTCACTCCAGTTAGCGAACATTGTTCGTTAACTGGAGCTTGTTTACCTCTCAGTTAGCGGTCATCTACTGTAGTACGATTACATTGTGTTTGTATTGTTTTGTATGCGCTTTACCTATGCTTGGGCGCGCTCCTTCTCTCTCTCTCTCTCTCTCTCTCTCTCTCTCTCTCTCTCTCTCTCTCTCTTTCCGACAACTCCCAACACCCAAACGCCGCTGTACTACACACATGCGACAATCACAATAAAACCGTACCACGAAACGACGAAACACGTTTAACCGATAGTAACAACTAAATACTATGTTGCGTAACGTAACAACGTAAAATATGTTTGCCCTATTGTGTGCCACGGGCGAAGCAGCCCATCCCTACATACTTTGTTTGGTTTTTGTTCCTGTTGTGGTTGTTTGTTTGTTTACACATTTGATTGACACAATTGTAACAAAACGCAAAGGACATTCTATAGGTTATTTATGCTTGCGCGCGCGCGTGTGTGTGTGAAGTATATGACGCCTTACTAATGTATGCTACACTTATTTTCATTTGAGGTTATAATAAAAAAGAGATATGCCTCACGTTTTTTTTACTTTTGTTGCTTTGCTTTATGGTTTGTTTTGTTTGGAAGAAAGGTTAACGCTGAGATAAAGCAAATGAATCCGTTTTTGTTCTCCTTCTATCCCCTCACCCATCATCACCATCCTGCCTGTGTAAAAACAGCCTAAGCCACACACACACACATACCGTTGGGGTCGTGGGGGAAGGTTCACGCTACATGCAACAAAGCCTTTGGTTTTGTTCGCCAACTGCTTGTCCCCCCCCCCCTCCCCTCGCGCTGGTCTACAATAAACATTCTCTCACTAGTCAACATCAATCCATTACACATTAAGATTACTATAAATAAGTTGTGCTATGTTTTTTGTTTGTTTAAAAGAAGAAGAAAAACCGAATACTGCACGTTTTACAGCAAACACTTTGCAACCTGATTTGCACAGTTATAACACGTATATCCTTTCGCTAGTGTACTAACAATTAGCTAACCTATGGCAAGGGTCATTCCAGCACGAACCCACAAACCCCACTCCCTAACACCACCGCCTCCACGCACCACGCGCCTCCGTCCCGCAAGTTTGAACAGAAAAACGAAGGAGTATAACGTTAACTAAGAGATTGGCTCCTTTCTTTATTGTTTTGCTTCGAACGAATGAACGCACAACCCCACTCAGTGCCGCATGAGCATGGACATGTGATGTGAGTGAGTTTTCATTTTTGTTTAGTTTCTGATTTGGGAACATTAGTTTCCTCGTGCGTTCGAGATACAAATTAAAGCACAATTGCAATTATCGGGCACCATCGCGATGGAAACGCGATGGGTTTTGCCTTGCTGGCAAACGCCTTCCGCTTATCTTTGGTAGCAGTATGTTACACACTAATAAAAACCACGAGTAGTAACGATAAAAAACATCTAGAACGAGTAATTGTTTGACGCACCAACACGTTTGACTTAGCTGAGTAACGACTTACGGAATAAACGCAATTTAAATAAGGATTTTGTCTATAGCACTTGCGGGATGATTTTTGCTTACGTAGCACAGGCTAATAATGACTAGCATTTGAATAGCGGTGCGTCTATACACACCCGCTACCCCACAGCAAAACTAAATATCGCTTCATAATACGCACACACACGGCTTGTGTGTACCCCTGCTATAACGATAGAGTAAATGCGAATCTCAGGCGGACATTTTCAAACCCCAAAACGTAGTGCATTGCCGCCGGCCAAACACAACCAGTCAGCCAGTTTAGTTCGTTTTCGTTTTCGGCGGTGCAAAACACTTTTAATTCGGAAAACAAAACGTACCCTATCATGTTTTGCGCTTGCATATTCCCCAAACAGGGGCTAACAAAAACAAACTCGTGCAAACAAAAGCACGTTGCGCGCTAACGTAACAACAAAGCAACTGATACATGTGCTGCTAGACTGGAACACAAAAAAACACCTACCAATAATGCGCCCAATCGCTCTAGCGAATGCACGTAGTGTACCAATTCTAATGAGATTGCAGTACGTAGTGGCACTGGTGTACTAGCTGCAGTCGCAGTACCATAAAACTCAGAGACAGAGATTGTATCAGCATTATTGTACAATAATAACAAAAAAACAAAACGAGAGAATTAACATCAAGCTTAACTGTTGGTATTGATCGCTCACGAAACGCTTGCTAAAGCTGGTTAGGGAAATAAAACATTTTCACCATGCTCTGTGCTGTTTAGAATCGAACATCTGCCTGACCGTGACCGCGTGGCAACATACAGCACACATGCCCCGAAAGGTTCCGTTTAGAACGTTCCTCCCGCTGCCGCGTTTCGCGCGCTGTCTCTCCCCCTTTTTGCACAGTGCACATTTGACGGCCGAATGTGATGCCACCGTAAATTCACTAACACATCAACCTAACCACAACGGGAAGATGTTAATAATAATACTAATTTAAAACACGTATAGAATGATATATCATATCTGACCTGTCCTGGCTAACACTCCACCGACCCTTACACATCACTTACATATTCTTGGTTCGCTAACAATCTTAAACGTTAAATCCTGCACTCCACACGACGGATGATAGTAACCACTGCCGAGGTACACGCGTTTTGCTTCTTTCAAGAATCTGCTTTTGCATTGCCTCCATCTCCATTCCTCTATCTCTCTCTCTCTCTCTCTCTCTCTCTCTCTCTCTCTCTCTCTCTCTCTCTCTC
>KI920423.1:0-17506 GCA_000473525.2 Anopheles melas | reverse complement strand
CTAAAACAAGGGTTTTCTGAATTGCAGGCAATGTACATAATCGAAAGCGAAACTCAATTTGAAAGATCCATTTGCACAAACCTCTTTCTTCTCTGTCACTATCGTTTCAGTATCCCGATTGATGGGAGGCTCGGCTGGCGGTACGATGGGTCACGCCATGTCCAACATGGGCAGCCTGGCAGCGTGCAGCGTGTCCGACACCAAACCGATGCAGTTCCCGCTTGCCCAGCGACGAAAGCGGCGCGTACTCTTCACACAGGCCCAGGTGAGTAAGCGTGTATGTGTGTGTGTATTTGTGTGTGTGTTTCCCCTGTCCACAATGCAATCATACACGACCTTGATCACGGATGATCTCGCGTAAGGAATTGCAGATCGAACGTTGCCGTCGTTGTCATCGTCGATCTCTTGTTAGCTACCGTTGCATTACGTAGTTTACGCTAGCTATTACGTAGATTAAGCTGAACCGAAAGAAAAACAGCGCCTGCACCACAGTGCCAGACATTTGCTAATGATCGCGACAGAAAATGCTGTCGCATACCGTCTCTACATGGTGCGTCACTATTTACATCCGTGTCGCAACGTGATGGGAGGTGATTATGAAACGTACGAGGGTTTGTGCATGCCGATGCTTAATGGAATCGCTCAGCAAGCGATCGAATGGTGGTATGTACGATAAAAAATCAATTCCTTTTTTTCAACAAGATCGGTCATGCACAGGAGCAATATATTGCTGCAAAAATTCTTCACTGAGTCGGTATTTTTTTGTGTTTACAATGTTATCCTTGTCCCCAGATCGATATCTTTATTGTGTGGGCATGTCAAACACATTGCGTCAGAAAGCTACCCAGGGCTTTGACAGTTGACGACCTACAACTAACCAGTCACATGGGGTGTGCAGTTAACAAAGCCTTTAAGAATGAACACACCCAGGACACAATACCTTGGGCAAATCGGAGGAAGTCAACCAAACACCCATCCTGCCAGTTAGTAGACAACATTCGCCTTTAGTAGTGTTGGTGCCATCCACGCACCACTTACACACACACACAGCAAAGTTGAGTCAGTTCCTGCAGGTCTGTAGATCCCATTGTCGTCACATTCGGCTACCGCGTATGTGTGATTGTGTGTGATTGTGTGTGTTTGTGGGGGCAAAACGGGACTCCACTGACTGCGGCCACCGGTTTGCTACCGGTCTCTTCCTATATTAGTTTGCTGATGAAACTTGGCATTTCATTTCAAGTGCTTTGTAAATAGATATTCCTGGCGGACGGTTTTTCCTTCCCGTCATGCCAGCCCGCCAGTCCACCAGGGATCTAACATTGTGTTTATATAAAACGTAACAGCAGCAGCATTCTTAACCTGCACCTTCTCCTCGAACACCGGCCACCGTTCGCCTCCGGAGCCCACCGTTCTGTCCCGCCGAACAAGGAACGAACTGCCTTCGACTTTGCTGCTCCCGCGTGCGCTACCGGGGTTGTAGTTATTTCCAATCCCGTTTTCCCTGTGCACCGTGTGCTGCACGCTTTTCTTTCTCTTGTGCGCTTACACAAATATAAATGGCAGTCAGCGGCGGTCAAATATTTTACTTAGATTTTTGTTTAGAGTTTAAGAACGGCCTGCAGCCAACTGGTGGAATGGGAAGTAGTGTGGGAGGGGGGGGGGGGCGGAGGGAGAGGACGGATGAACTCGAGCTGACCAGCAAACCTCGGCTGCCACAGCTTGCAGAAAGTCAAAGTTTTGTGACCCGAGTCCATGCCAGGCGTACACTGGTGCGCACTGTTAATGGGGAAGAATTATTTTTCTTCCAGCGCAAATAATTATTGTAATGAGTTTTTCTTCTCCAACTGCGGTGTGGTGAAAAGAAATGGGTGTAGAAAAGTAATAAATTTTATAGTACAATTTGCAGTTTGTTCATTTTGGTGTTTTATTGCTATTAAATTGCTTTTTTATTGGACTTTGGGCTCGTGTGAAGCAGAGCGAAATAATTATGTTTCCGTGCCGTTTATTTGCCAAAAATACTCTTTCTAATGCTTTGTATGCTGATGATGTATATTATTGAACATCGTTTTCAAACCATTTCATCCCCGTTAATTGTTGTGAGAACCATTTTGCTGCAGTATTGAATGAATTAAAGGATTAATTAAAAAAAAAAACAATCGCTGATATCGAAAAACTACAATAAAAACCCCAATCTCAAGATTTCAAGGTCGAGCATGATCACGATCAAAACCACTCGACAAGGCACTAGGCGGACGTGCCGTCGAACAAGCGCTTTCAACAACTGTCAACAAGCAGCCAAATCCAAACATGCTTATGAAGCCGAAAAGTTTGCCAGTTTATCCGGCCCGGACTGTCTGGCACCCGGATCGGTAGCCCACTGACGAAAAACAAAGATGTCAAAACACACCGATCAAAGGGGGAAGGGGGGGGGAAGGGTTGATGGCAAGCAAAATGCGTCGGAGCCCGTGGTTCAAATATTTACTTCAGTTTTAATTTTAAGTGGTTGTCACCGAAAGTACGCCACAGGACTCACTCCCATCGTCAACCTGTTTTGCCATCCGTCTCCCCTCCGCTGCCTTTCTGTGTTGTTTCTGCTCCGCTTCCACGTACAGATCCAGCATCAGCCCCTGGCCGTCCGAGTAACTGGAAATATGTTAAATAATCACCCATTTTTAGGCACAACAACATAGCATAACGTCACAACGTCGTGATCGATTTGTCAATATTTTGCCACTTGAATCGTTTAGCTGGGGAGACTGTGGGCTGGCTGTGTCTGCAATAAAACTCGACAAAACGGTTCCTTGCGCGCTTAGTGGGTGGATTAGAGAAAATCAACAACTTTAGCTTCATTATTCAATGGATAATAATTTTGCTGACGCTGCACAAGGGGTAAGATAGAATAATCGTCCCAATGGAACCCAGCTTAACCCCGTGGTCTCGCTTTTTAGCTTGAGTTCGTTTCAATATTTGATTAACTTTCTCACTGCCGCGGTCTGTACTGTATGTCTGTCTGTCTGTCTGTCTGATATGGTGATGCAGGGGGTTTGTCGCTTGGTGATGAAATCTCCGGAACTGAGACGATTAGTAACTCGTTGCTAGGTTTTACCAAAATGTTCATCCTTACTTCGCTATCGTAGCATTCGCGTACCATTTGCGAGGCCTTCTTCGATGGTGAGATCGTTTTGTAATTCGCTTCGGAATAAAAACGAGTACGATTAACTACAAAACAATCAACGACTTAAGCGGCCACGCTCTAGGACGAAGAAAGGGAGGCTGTTGAGTGAAAGGGAAAAGGGATTATCATAACGTTGTCGTATCGGTCACGGTCCTAGGGAGTATCCCGTTTTATGCTACCGGTATATCGGTTCGGCTTCTGTCCTTTTGCTCCAAACCGTGCGCCGCAGCAGCAGCAGCGGCATGCTGTTGTTTGTCAATACTTTTATGCATGTTTCATGTTCGTTGCCCGGCCGTTGCCTACCGAAAGGGCAAATATTTGCTCGACCAAGATGTACATTGTACGAGAGAAGCACACGGGAGAATTTCTAGGCACTTTAACGGCACTGACTGCTCTGGGTCGGAGGAGATGGGGGCAACCTACCCGGCAAGTTTGATTTGGCGTCCTGGTTGGGCGTGCGTGCCCGGGGACCATTAAAGGGACTACCCGTGCCCTGTGTGCTACTGTAGAAAAAAAAGGAGAAATAATACCGAGCAGGGAGAGAGTGGGAGATCAGCCCGTTTTCCGTTGTTTGGTTTGTCGAAATGCAATTTCAGCCAGATGAATCCTACCCGCGTTTGATGAAGAAGGTCAAGTGGGAAGAAGCAGTGCGGCTGCTTGAAAGCTGCACTAAATGTAATTGAATATTATTTGCCTTGCGCGTTGTTTCATTTTTTGATTGTTTTTTGGATTATATTTGGCAATGAGGTTAAGGTAAAGGTTATGTGAATTTTTATTAACCTTAAAACTCTAACGAATGGCCAGAGGTACGGCTGAAAGAATAATTGAGATTAACAATTAAGTTATCAATTAATGGGACTAAAGCATAAAACAAACAATCTATCATAATCTGAATCATAACGAATTTAGATTGGATATATTTTTAGAAATATTATGTTCATCCAATTCAATCATTACATGTATTCAAACTCGGAGATTATTGTAACGAATCCAGTTCATATTCTGGAATTATATCAAAATTGGTTGCAACTCACAGCGTCACAGTCTTAAACAGCGATAAGCAACTATAAAATGCTAAAATAATCTTATTCTTCTTTTTGGCACAACAACCGCTGGCGGTCAAGGCCTGCCTGTACCCACTAGTGAAGTGGGCTTGGCTTTCAGTGACTTATTGTTACCATAGCAGGATAGTTAGTCCTACGTATGGGGGCACGGTCTATTCGGGACGTGAACCCATGACGGGCATGTTGTTAAGTCGTTGACGATTGTACCACCAGACCGGCTAAAATAATCAGATAAGGTTAATCGAACATAAAACATAAAACAACGTTATACTTTTCGCCAAAGCACATTCAAGCTAACGATCACAATGATTTCTTCACTGTTCATTATTCAGATGAAACGGGTAGCCTGTTGGAGTAAGAACGATAATTAATTCTAACCCCTTTTTCTGCGCTTCTAGGTCTACGAGCTTGAGCGAAGATTTAAGCAGCAGAAATACCTATCCGCCCCGGAACGTGAACACCTAGCCAGCTTAATACATCTCACACCAACCCAGGTAAGCAGAGCCCGGAGAGCATTGCATCAACGCTATCAGGGAGAGCGCGACTGTTAACGACAGTCTGCCGGGCAGTGTTTTTATTTTCACACTTATCACAATAAATAGCAAGCGGTCGTGTGAGTGTAAAAATAAACAATTCCATCCAATACGAATATGCCCATCCAATTCGATGCGCGTGTCGTTGACAGTGTGTGCGCGTCCAGGCGCCTACTTGTGCGTCCGCCATGAGTGTCATTTATTTTTCCAACAGCAGGGATAAGAAAACCCCGTTACCCGTTTGAATTTGACAGTTATCCCCTTGGCGAACAGAGAAACAACCCAAAAGCTTCGACACAGCACAGCACACGCGCGCGTGGGGGATAGAAAAATGTTTCCTTTGGGCGTGCGTGCGTGCGTGCGTGCGCGTACCGAAGGGACCTGATTCTTAATAGTCCGTGCGATTATGACAGCCACCGAATTCCGTTCCGGTTGGTTTTATATTGGATGCTGTCGCCCGGTACTTCCTGCCGGTGACAGTTTGTTTGGACGGCGGGTTAATCGATTCTAATCGCTTCCTGTCTGCCGTTTGCATGTGTTTGCCCTTTCGCAATCGAACGCACACCGCGTCCTGGAAGCGTCCATATAAACAAACCCGCGCACCCCTTGTGCCCGGGCGCGCCGTTCACGTGCGCCGGGTGAAATAAAACGGTCCGCGGACATTTCGAGTGAGTTTCGAGCCGGGGCGCTGTGAAGAAGATGTGTGAAAAGTCGTTCTGAATCAGTACCATCGAGGGCAGTATTGTGTTTGGAATAATTCGTTTCGCGGCATATTTCTCGTGGTTGTCAAATAAACACATTCATCGATAATTACAAAATTAGGTCGAGAAGATAGCAAAATGGGCCTACAACCCAAGTACACATTAAATATTATTAACGACAATCTTAATTTGACCCAAGTCTAAAAGGAAAAACACCGTTTCTACGACGTCTTTCTGATCATTATCATTTTATATTACATCACACTCATTGTTATTGTTGTAGGCGCAAAAATCCCTTTGCCATTGCTACCACAGACCTACCAAAACCAGCGCAACATGGTTTTTAGGCCAATCGCCAACCAACAATAGAACCATCTCCCTCCCAACATACATCCCAGCAGGAGTCCCACCGCATCACTTGGTAGTGTGTAAATTCGGTGGAAAAAAATACATTTTATCCTTTTTCTTCTGAACATTGTGCACGTATTTTCAAGTATGTGCCCTGCAGTGGTACAACAAAACATAACAGCACATTAATCAGATTACCGACGGGATGCGAACGGACAGGCTCTCCTGTGGAATCGATGAACAATATGCGAGAAAATCCTTACGCCGGACAAGCGAGGCAATAAAAAATTGGCCACAGGTCCCTTTTTCGCATTAAAAAAAACCCTAACCAGCAAAGGAAAAATTGTTGTTGTATTGCTTGCTCCTGCAGATCGGATCAGAAACAACCCGCTGAGTGGGTGCACGCAATAAAAAAAAACGTAACTTTACGCCGTGCAGTTTTCGAGATGCGACGAAAGTCGTCGCTAGACGATGCGAACAGCTAATATTCAAGATTGATAATTTGTTATAAAAACATCAGCTTGGGTCAGCTTTGAAACTGAACTTAAATCTCATCACAAAAGAGGGTACCACTCTGTAAGACGGTTGCGTTGAGCACGAGTCCACGAGTGGCATGGTACAGCCAATCGTTAAAAAAGGTGTCTTTTTTCCAATGTAATCTGAAGTGGAAAGGATTATAGCACCTGATGGGGTTTTTTTTTATTACATGTACCATAAATTTAGAGCAGCTTTCGCACTCACCCGTTCACTCGATAAAGATACATTTTCGGGGGTTTCGTGCTCCTGTTTGGACTGATACCACTCATCCGGTGCTTCTCGCCAACTGTGATCCTCGCTGTGGAGAGGGTTTTTATCTGCGCATAAAACTCGCGCCACATTGAATTCCTGGGTACGGCTAGCGCGCGGCGTTAAAATGGAAAACTGGCACATCTTTTTCCATGTAACGCCTCGTTTGAATGCATAAATGTCATCCATTGCATCGCTCAATCGCTCCACGGCTACGAAACGGGCTTATGTTTTGGGGCTTGGAATATCTATCATGCTCCAAAAAAGCTCTTGCTTTGTATTGCTCCTGCTACTCCAAATTCATGTGCAGACACTTCCACATGTACACTTGCCTGTTTTTGGCAAACAAACACACACGCATATACACGCGTTCCGTTTCGAATTGAATCGCCGCTCTTCCCTTTTCTGACGATGTCACTTTTGATTAACAGTTCAAGTGACACTTCGTTTTAGAAATTCAATTTGACAAACGAGACTGTCAATTGAAATCGAAGCAACCGGCGAGCGGAAATGCGCCGCGGTGATGTGGAAGCACAAGCGTCAAGTGTGTCATTGTAGTAGATGGCGTCCGGCTTCTCACCTCCACCGAGGCAGGAGCGCTCATTGCAAAAAAAAAAAATCATTTCCCCGAAAGTACACACACACCACACACATAGCATGGAAAAGGAAAGAGAAAGTTGAGAGAGAGGGAGAGAAAGTTGAGAGAGAGGGAGAGAAAGTTCAGAGAGAGAGAGAGAGAGCGAAAGAGAGAGAGAGAGAGACAGAGAGAGAGAGAGAGAGAGAGAGAGAGAGAGAAAGAAAGAGAGATAGAGAGTAATGGAAGCCTAAATTGTCTGTTCCGATACTAAAACGTCACTTTCGGAGCTACTGGGGAGCTGGGACACCAGCACACTAACGCCATGACATGCGACACTGCGCACAAGCGTAAAAAAGGGCATTAACAAAGCAAGCGAATTCTAGCCAAGCTCCAAACAATCCGATCTCGTAGCCTTGCGTATGTGCGTCTGCTTTGAAACCGGAACTGGACATTTGGGTGTCAGATTCTGGGCGTTCGAGGTCGGCTCTATTATCTTTTTATTGGGCGCTTCAGGCAGCGTGCGTTGGCTGCGGTGCTTGATGTTTCGTTCAAGTGGTGAATGAATGTTGACAAAAAAAAAATAGAATAAATGTGTGACTACCGGTACTCCGGAGTGCCTATCGATGTTTGC
The DNA here is from genome assembly GCA_000473525.2 of Anopheles melas. Lineage (NCBI taxonomy): Eukaryota > Metazoa > Arthropoda > Insecta > Diptera > Culicidae > Anopheles > Anopheles melas. The sequence continues at coordinate 9,691 of KI920423.1, read as the reverse complement.
AGTGTATGGAAATTGGGTTTGCCTCTTTCACTTTCACAAATTCTCTCCTTTCCTTTTTCGTGTACAGTTAGATCGCATAAATTGTATCGTGAAAGAGAGATACACATGAAAAACGCACCGACGATAAAATCATTGAAAAATCTAAATCGTTGTTAACGATAAAATCAAAAAATCATTCGTACATTTTGCAATACCACACGTCTTTGCTACCATCGTTCAATACCGTGCTTAGGTTAGATTAGAATACGGACTCGTGATTTACTCTATACTTAATGCTAATTAATAGTGATAGTGGCTTAAGTTACCTTCAATTTGGCGGATAAATATCTACAATCATTTTTAATCATTCTCAATTCTGCATCTTCAATTCTTGCGATTTAAATAAATTAAGCTGTATGTATGATCTTTGAATACAAAATCCTGACAAAATGCCGAGAATTGTATCAATTTACTAACCTAGATCAAACTTGCAAAGTCATTTATTTTGAATTGTTATCATTGACAATCTTTTTTGGCAATGAAATTTATCAAAACGCAGTTATTTTTCAGCTACGGTATGGTAAACGTTCAGTAAAAGCTTAACTCCGCAAAGCATAATCTGCAATCAGATTTCCAGCAGAGCCCATACAAAAACAAAACATCACAAGTAAAAACAAACCATTGCTTAGAAATGGGAATTTTAGAATGGGATTTTCCGGGCGGGAAATTTTCACCCGCCTAGGGACAAGTGTCAAAAGTCATTCGGTACCGCCGGAAGCTGGCTCGGAAATTCTCAATCCCCGGCAGTCGCGCAGCGTGTCTTGCCATGCAAAAGAGTCCTTGGATTAGCGTACGTAAACATGGGTAGAAGCTCCATGGTAACCACGCTGGCAGAGCAGATTTGGCACGCTGTAACAATAAACATTACGCCGGATAAGATGATCGGATGGGGAAGAAAAAATGGGAAAGGTATAGGAGAAGAACGTTAGAAAGAAGAAGCCATGTTGTTGTTGTTTTTTTTTGTTGTAGCAGGCAGAGATGGGGAAAGTGATAATGCATTACGATAAGCAATCAATCAAATTTTCATTTAAAAAACAATGTCCCGCCGCAACAATCATAATTCAAATGCCAATTGTTGCGATTATTATGTTTTGAAAACACATAAAAAGATGGTTGATCGCCTGTGGACGTTTAGATACGCATCCGCAGCGTTAGCTTGGAGAGAGCTTTAAAAACAAATCCATTCTGCCACAAAAACGATTAATGGCACAATCAGATCGCCATGATGCTGGGACGTTGTTTATCGACTACAATATGTTGCGATTTGGCAAATGGGGAAGAATCCATTTTGTTCTCCCGCCGCGCATGTTCTGCCGCTGGATCTCCCTGTTTCCCCTGGCTCAAACTACAACGAATGCAGTAGCATTGGCGGCCACCATGCAGTATAGCGCAGTTCCGGTCTTGAACATAATATTTGCGTGCGGTTTATTATCGATCGAGGGCAGATGCGGATATGGCTGGGCTGCAGTTCGCTCCCCATTAGGATCAGAACGAAAATCAGGACGAAATCGAACGCTAAGCCAGCGTGCGGTGAAGTGGTTTGAAAGCAGTTCAAGTGGATTCGCTTCTTATTTTCTTCGTGCGCATTACGTTTTATTCTTTATTATTCTTTTTTTTTTCACTCTTTCCACACTCGGACTTGGAATGGTGCTGTCGTCATCGTTGTTGTTGCGGTTGTTGTTGTTGATGCCCGTACTCGCAATGATTGTACGAATAAACCGTTCCCCGTTTTCCGGCGGGTTTCGTAACAGACGCGTACGCGCACATACAAACGCACTAAAGTTTGCGATTCCACAAACCTCTCGAGCCGTCAAGGTTCAGCCGGAGGTGCTTGACGCGTTCGGGGCTTCACTTAAACATCTGGTAATCATGACCCTACGGATTTAGGTTCAAGCTTGCTGTTTTTTTTTTCTCTTTCCTTTTTTTCATTTGTCTCGTACTCCGAGCGTCCCTGTGTTAGACATACATACTTATTTAGCGTGGCTGTGATGTGATGCATTGCGCTACGGACAAGGTAAAGCAGCAGCTCGTTGTTTGGAAAGGTAACCTTAAATACAATACAATTGCCGGATGAGGCGGTGGTAATGGAACGGATTTGGAAAGCGACTGCAAACGGCGTCCTATTGGATGGATTCGAGAGTCCAAGACACGGCGGGCAGATGGGGCACAGGAACACAGTGCAAAAATAATAACGAAAAATGATGCATGTAAAAACACTGTCAACCGGTACATGAGAGTAACAGAGACACACGGAACCGACGTGGCCCCGACGGAACCCGACGGAAAAATAGTTGTCTTGCAGTGCATTTGTCATGACGTTTTTTAATAATGAAATTTATTTAAAAAATGTCCCAACAGAATTTCCTAACTAAAATCATATACTAAGCTTGATTTGTTTGTTCTAACCAGTATGAACTTGTTAGTATTATTACTGGTAATTAATTGCTTGGTTACTAATTGCTCGATTATGATAGAGTGATAGATACCTCTTTTGTTTTCATTGTCCCTGGTATACTCGTATGTGTAAATTTCTTTAACAATGATCGTCTGTTTTAACTTTACCATTAACTTAACATCAAGGTTAATTGATTTTATTTTTTGCTAATATTTCATACAAGATATAAACAAAAGTTGCACATCAACTTTGTTTTAAATCTCCAAAAACCAAACTAACTCAACTGACATGTTGACTGGCATCTTTTAAAAGCTCATAAAATAACTTGCACGCGTTTATTTACACTAAACCACATCGGAATGTTTTGGTTGCTTGCTACGGGAAATTCCCTAAAACTTACAACCCTTTCCTCTGTTCCGGTGAGTTGCTTCATTGATCAAGCTATCCATGGAATTTCCATCCGTGGAACATCGTCTTCATTCCATTCTTTCAAAAGGAGATTAACCCCGCCCGGGCATGTTGTTTTGCGTGTTATTTTTGCTCCTTCGAGTTCGGCTATTCGCGCGAATGCTGCAAAACGCTACGGATGTCCTTCCTCTGCCCAAGGGGGAAAACCCTTATCGCTCTTTACTCCCATCATCGTTCGAACACGAATCGGCATCATTCCGGATGTGACTGATTAACGCAAAGCTGTGTAATTGTTATTTTTGCCTTTTCTGTTGTATATTTTTCATAAATTTGCCTAATCTCTTCCATCCGATGATTGAGACGTTGCGCTGGGAGCTTTTTTAAACGCGAACTTTCAATGTTTTCGCACCCACCAACTACAACTTGACGAACAGAAACGTTACGCAGGCGGGCGGGGTAAGGAATGTGGGATGATTCGTCGAAAAAAAAACCCAACTATTTCTGCATCCTCACTTCACGCCCAGTTGTTCCGCAAATATTGCTACCTTTTTAATCCCTTGCTTAACCTAGGCAAAAGACCGAAGGAGTTCAAGGATAGCGTGCACACAGGTCTACCCAGTGGAGGTGATGAGCGATGCGGTGTAGCGGTTGAATCTAAAATAAACAGACCGTGTCCAGGGTTCCTGCGGTTTCTGGTCAGGTACCCAGTATCTACATCGTTCGGCCACCCGTAACCCGCAGTCCGAGCGAATGCGTGAACCTTCTCAGATTCTTCCTTCCTTCCTTCTACTTCCGGTTTGGTTCCATCCTGTATGGCTAGAAGTAGACGCATCGCTTCCCACGCAGCTTACACCCTACCCTACCCTAATTAGCAAGTGCTTCGATATAGATTATGATCATCAATGGGAATCATTAGAAGCGATGAAAACGATCCGCTGATGGGATCATTTTTCTCGGTTGCAAGCACGGTTGAGTGCGCATTATGGTACGTGCAGAGGGTTAGCGAATCGCCTTTTCAGCTAAATCAAAAGCTAGCACTGAACAGTAACAAAAACCCACAATATGTGGGTAAATAAAAGGAAAAAAAACTCGTAAAAACATGGGCTACTTCATTAAGTATTTCCCGGACAGGAGGGTAACAGTTATTTGAAAATTAGTAATAACATAATTATTCAGCTCCACACCGTCGCACGCGTCGCATAATTAAGAGCCGAGAAGCAGAGATTTTACAAAATGAATGCATTTAGTTCATGTATTCCCACATCAATAGAATCCAATTAAAATTGTATGAGTTTTATAATAATATGTCACTGCAATCTTCTTTAGTCGTTTACCCGCTGTACGCCAGGGGGAATTATACATTTGCACCATTTGGCTAATTGTTCTGCCTAGGCGGACAGGTGAAAAGAGAGCATAGCATTTTTCTACTTATTTAATTACGATGTTACAAACAGATACAAATTATGCTACATTCATTTAGAGTACACAAGCCAGAATGACTCTAGCTTGTAGCAAAGCACAGCAATTCGAGCATACACACAGTACAACTTCTTGTTTGGAAATCGAGATACACACACACGCAATTAGATATTGTTTTTTTTTGCAAATGAAAGCGACCTCTGAAACAAATGCAACGGAATTTAATTGAGTGAGATTGCTTCCCATACCTTTCACTAGAGTTTCGAGCATTCCACAATAGCTGGCATAATCAACGCTTTCTCGCGTGTGTTTGTGTGTGCGTGGAAAAGGAAAAGGGCACCTCATACGTTGCCCCTCTTGGCGCACATTCCCACGGCTGGTCGTTGCTATAATAGGTTCATGCGCTACTACGCTGCGCGCCCTGAATGAATCAAGGATGGGTTTTTACAAAATTGCGAAAAAAAGCTACCTCACACCCGCTGGCGGATAGGCCGTCGGAGGGTGCGCAAGTATGTGTAGTGTTTGCCTTCATTCGAGTGTCCTTTTCTTTCTGTCCGAGGATTTTCACTGCCAGCGTCAGACCAACCAAGTCCACGTGGCTTGGCAGGGACGCGATGCGCGGGTGCTGCTTGATTACGCTACTAATTGCGCCACGAGAAAGCTGCTGATGAGATAATATTACACTCATCTTGCGCAGAAAAGCTTCTGTTCCGATTTCGTCCCTTGCGGTAGTGAAGCGAACAGGCAGACACATCTCAACCACTTCGGGAAGGGATTGAATTGAAGAAGCTGTTTGCATACAGCACCGTCAGCACACGGTTGTTGTTCTCGCCTTTTCCATTTACACACACACACACACACATGCAAAGCCTTAGGATGTTCTATCGTTGGCTAGGCACTAAAATAGACACATTCTTGCCTCCCGGCACGTCCGACGCCAGTGCCCCGAAACGGACAAAAAGCGTTCTCATATTCCTTTACCGAACAGCCCGCCGTCACGACGTTCGCGAGGATGAATTGGTTGAATGTAGTGGTTGATTTTGCTCGTAATTAAAAAGCAAGAAAGTGGCTGGCTGCCTGCATGTCTGCAGTTTTCTATGCTTACGCGTGTGTTAAATGCAGCACACACTATTCATCGGCCGGTGGTGGTATAGGCCATCATGTTACAGCCTCCACCAATGTTGTCTTCTATGCATCAAGCCGAAAGGTTTGACCCTTGAGAAAAAAAAAAAACGCTCCTCGGTCGCATACTAGCACAATGGTTACTTCGACAGAAGGCCAGCAAATCGCCCAAATGTACCTAATCTCAACAGGGCTATTTTGCTTCACGCTTCACCGTGCACCGTGGGCCTTTATCATTCACTTTTCTAATTTCCTCCACCTTTTCATTAACCATGGATGGTGAACACAAGCTCACCATCCATGGTTAATGTTTGATTATGCAAAGAAAAGTATCTATGTGTGGGGGAAAGCCGTTTTCTTAGTCCATTGGCAAATGCTTTACTGCGGCAAGTCTGTCAGTCCCATGTAGTGTTACGCTTCTTTCGATGGGGAGGTAGTTTTTTTATTTACTCAAAGAGAATACTAAATGAATGTTTACACGTTGACGAGCATGTGTTGCAACTGCATCCAGTAGGTGCTTTGCCTAACGGTGTGGCGTACTTTTCCCCCGCGGCAATACTTGCAGCCTTTTCAGTGCAACAAAAGAGTCTCTCGACGATGCTGGACTTTCCCGGTACGGTTCCGGCTAGCTAAGCAGTACTGCAGCCTGTAATCCAGACACCAAATAGGAAAGATGTAGTAGTGCAGTATGTAGTGCGGTCAGTAGATGCATTTCAGGTGTTTTCTTTGCATGCCGTTCGTCCATTGGTTTAGCATGTATGATGGCAATGGAGCTTCTGTTTTGTTGCTAATAGGTAATGCAATTGCATCGCTAATACATTGTACATTTCATTAGTGGTTAAATGTTTCAAATGAAGGCAAATGTAAAGATGGGAACAAAGAAGACATTGTATTAATTTTTACATTAAATTTGAATATTCAAATCTAGAAAATGAATGCAATAAGCGATGAATAGTATAAAGCAAGATTCAAAACCCATAAAACCTTTCAACCAACTTTTTTTTAAAAATAATTCTGAATCTTCATAATTATTATTCTTAATTTTGAATAATGTATGCAAACGATCACAGCAATGAATAACCCCCTATCATCGTTTAGTGATGTTAGTAACACCGATTTGGGGTCAAATTAACATCTAGGTAGCCAAATTGAAATTCCTAACGGAATGGTAAATTTAACAGACCGAGTGATTTAATATCCAACAAATAAAAAAATGCAAGAACCAATGCATCTAGTAATGGCTAGTAATTTAGGGTTGGGTCAAATTACATTGGTCACCGAGCGGCTACACGAGATGAAATATCTGACAGCTAAAGGTTTGGTGGAGATACAACATTCGCTTTTGAAATTCACTTGAAAAGAATAACTTTTTAAGCAGATCATTCTCTGATTGAAAGAAATGTACAATGGTTGGCTGGACTGGAGAATGGTTGATTGACGAAATACTTGATATTGATGCTATTTCATGGATTTAGTTGCAATATTATTCACGCTATTTGTTTACATTGCACATCAGCTGGTTGCTGTAATGCGTTATCTGACAGATATTTTACCTGTGAAATAGTTCATTTTGCTATATATTTCACCTCGTGTAGCCGCGCGGTAGTAACATAAGTATCATAAGAACTTAACCGAAGCAAACATGTGATCTATTTAAATTAAAGACAAAATTATTCAAAAACATATGACTTACAGTTTTCACAAGTACAATTTGTCTAATACTACAAAGCTTTACAAAGAACGTTTAAATTTCCCAGATAAAAAATAGTGGAAAAACTGAAAATCTACCTAGCACACAGGAAACCTTGCCCATAGAACCGTTACGCAATTCCTCTCAAATCGAGACTAATTTGTAACCCCACAACTCTTCCACCCCGAACGTCCTGTGTGTGTATCGCAGTGTAAAACTGCATCACTTATTTCGGGGTCTTTAGCACAAGGGTCCTCAGTGGCAAAGCCCAGTGCACTCTTATGTGTAATTTTACTCAACACACTTTAGAGCACACACACACACACACACACACACACACACATACACACACACACACACACGAGACGTGCCATCCGACGGGAGCACACGCAGCATGCAGAAGCACAAACTATCATCAAAGCGGCGAGCTAACGCCCATGCAGGAAGGCAAGGCAAAAAATCGCGCGATCCAGCCTGCGCAGAAATGGTTCCCTCAACGACGGGTGCTTTCTGGCTTCTTGCAGCCGGCGGAGGTCAGATTGCAAGGTTTGGGGATGGAGACCGCACACTCTTTGAAGAATGTGTGTGGCATCAGACCACCGACTGTCGACTGCCGGGAAGATTTGCTCACGAACGTACTTCCTGCATCCGCATTCGCAGCAACTTCCTGCGCTGTGTCGCGGTGATATTAAATCATATTACCCTATCCTTAAACGACAAGTTTCTAACGCTTCGCGGCTCGGTCACGGTTTAAATCGCGTCGCATCTATGCTACGAACTACAACGAGCGTGTTGTTGCGCTGATGGTTTTTTTTTTTATTCCCATGCCTACTGGGACGTGTGATCGACTAGGAAACCTACCGCATCGCTTGAACCGCCACGATACGCCGTCGCAGTAAAGGAGAAGGAAATAACAAACCATCTCAAATGCTAAGATGCGTTAAATTTCTTGCGTGTCAAGTATACACTCCTCCGCTAGCAAACATCATTGAAAGCCGTAAAGAATATCTGGTTTCTCATAGACTCATAGAGACGACAATAAAATTTGTTTAAAATAGCCACACGATTTTTGTGCAAAACAATAGACCCTTTGTCTTACGATTGAAGCCCGAGTGCAGTGGCAAAAATTCTCAACGGGTTTTCTTTTCCATTGTATTTTTTTTAGGTTAAAATTTGGTTTCAAAACCATCGATACAAGTGCAAGCGGCAGGCTAAGGAAAAGGCAATGGCGGAGCAGAACCAACATAATCAGGTTAGTAATCGTGCTCAGCACCACGCCGTGCGTACGATCGGTCGAACTGTTTCCACTGGTTCCGGCGCGTCTGCTGCTGGTGCTGGTGGGGCTGCTGCTGCCGCTGCCAGTGCCATGACCATTCTGGCGGAATCCAGCACCACACCGACCGATTTGCCTCATGCCCCGCACGAACACCAGCAACCGCACCACCACCAGCAGCAGCAGCAGCAACAGCAAGCGCACCATGAACAGCTTCGCGTGTCGGACCACGAGCTGCTCGAGCCGGAGCCGGACGAGCTGCTTCCGGGGGCGCACTACGGACCCGGTGCCACGATGCTGGTCGGCATGATGCCGCCGCTGCTGCCCCCGGGAACGTCCCCCGCACCGCTTCGTCCGACTAATGCGCGGTTTGTTTTTCATCCCAGTCAGCCAGCTCACCACGACGTGTGGCCGTACCAGTACTAGTTAAAGATGGCAAACCCTGCTCCGGCGGTTCGAACGCGAGCGCCAACAACAACAACAACGGTAGCGGCGGCAGTAGCGGGAGCAGTGCTGCAGCTGCCGCAGCTGCTGCAGCGGCGGCCGCCGCCGCCGCTGCCGCTGTTCAGCAGCAACACCATCAACAGCAGCAGCAGCACCAGCAGCATGGCCAGCATCCGTCCCAGCATGGGCAGCATCCAGCACAGCACCATCAGCAGCAGCAGCAGCAGCAACACACGCATCAACAGCAGTCGACCGTAGGTGGGAGTGGGGCAGGATCGACCGGCGGGTCCGGCGGGGGCTCGAACGGCAGTGGAGCGAGTGGGCCCGGCTCGAACGGTAGCAACAGTGCCGGCGGAGGCAGCTCAGGCACCAGCAACGGTAGCGGCGGTCCAGCCAGTGTCGGCAGCATCGTGCTGCTGAACGACTCGAACGCCCACTCGCCCGATACGGCGACGGCCGCACTGCTGTCGTCGTACAATGGGGCGGCGGCCCACCAACACCAGATGCTGCAGCAGCCGTGCAATAATGCGCTCATGTCGAACAGCCTGGCGATGGCTTACCGCAACCAGAACAACTTCATGACGAACAGCCACCAGCAGCAGTGCGGCGGCTACCTGCCGCTGCAGACGCGCGCCTGGTAATATTAGTGGGCCCGGTTCCGTGCCGACCGGTCGGCGAGTGTGATCTGTTAAGAGGCCGGTGTTAGTTGCGTTTAGTTTTAGCAAAGAGCTTTGTCTTTAGAGAAACATTGCCACGAGCTGGTTTGTCGTAGGACAAAACGGGCTGTTTGTTTCCCTTTGCCAATCGTCCGAACGGTGTGTGCTTCTGGGCGCATTTTTTCCTATTTTCCATGGCGAATTTAGAGCGCTCGGGCTATGCGTTTACGTTGTTTGTGTGTGTG